>JAADXY010000582.1:0-18603 GCA_023338065.1 Phytopythium montanum
CACGCTGCATCAACGACACGCCCAGCCACGACGAAACGTGCACGTTCATGCTCTGCAGCTCCACCGATCACCCGGACAGCGAAGACGAGCTGCGAGACAGCAACGGAGACAGCATCTCCGCCAGTGCTGCGCAGGCGGAGTGCGCTGACACGACAACTGACCCACACATGTCGTCGAATAGTTGTGGGGCGTCACACAATCTTTTGTGGGTGCCACTTGTGCCTCCGATGTAGTTTACGACTTGAGTCACCTTTTGGAGAATTATTCCATTTGAGTCACTTTTCGGAATTTTCCCAAAAATAAAATCAAAATTATACGGGTAAGGTTATTCATAGGCCGAAATTCAATGGTATTTTTTTTATTTACGGACCCAACTTCAACTTGTCCATTTCAAGTCGAGTGGTTGCCGTCGCCGACCGATTCCTCCGGGTGGATCGAGTGCACGGCGTGCGTCACTCGCTCGTCCGGCTCGGAGAAGGTCGTGGACGCTCGGTGCTCTCTGACAGCAGGCCGGTCGGCTTGGCGCGGCTTCACACCGTCACTGCCATCCAGTGGAGCTGCCTTGGGCGTCAAGAGGACTCTGGCGACTGGCGACGTCACGCCACCCGCTGCAGGAGACACCGGCCCGGGCTTGACGGCCGAGTCGATGCTCCAGTCGCCGGCCTCCTCCAGCAGCTGCAGCTGCTTGGGCAGCAGGTCGGGCGACCACTCGCTGCTACGACGCGCATGCAGCTGGGCCATGGCGACGCGTCCCAAGTCCTTGAGCAGCGGCCGGCGACTCGTCTTCTCCGCCACGGCGCGGAAGTGCTGCCCTCGGCGCAATACGCTCTGCACTGTGGCCTTCTGCGTCAGCGAGAGCGTGAACATGCCGTCTTCCACGAGCACGGAGGCGAGCTGGCTCAGGAAGTAGGTGCTGACGGCGGGAGAGACCTCCTCGAGCCGCCGGAAGTCGTGGATGGCCAGCGAGTAGAGAATGCAGCGCGGAGAGAGCGCCGTGACGGTCGACACGGTGCGGTAGACCTCGTCCGGGCTCGCCATGAGCGCGTACTGCTCGAAGACGGCGTTCTCGGCGATGATGCGGCCGACGCCCGTCTGCGAGTTGAGCAGGTCGCACTCGCCCTCGACGAGGAAGAACATCTCGATGCCCGGGCCGCCCGAGCGACAGACCTTCTCGCCGCGCCGGATGCTCAGCGGCTTGAGCAGGAAGAGCGCGAAGCTCACGAAGCCCTTGAACGAGTCCTCCATGACCGTAATGAGCGGGATCGCGAACAGCGACTCGCCCGCTACGATGCGACCCAGGTCGTACCGCAGACTCGGGTGCATCTTGTCGAAGATCTGAGGCAGGAAGACATCTACAAGTTAGATGGAGAGGACGACATCCAGCTAGACGTGAGGAGCCGGCTCGTACCTTTTGCTCGGCGAACAAACTCGTGCACGCGATGTTGTGCTGGTATTGCTGTCCTCATAGAGTCAGGAGGTTAGACGGCATTTGGTCCAGACACAGCTAGTTGCTCGGGCTGCTCACCGTCTTGACGTTGGCGCATAGGCGCGCGCTGGCGGTCGAGTCGCGCAGGTAGTCCTTCATCTCGTTCATGAGCAGTCGGTACTCGCGGTTCGTCGGGTCCAGGTTGCGGATGAGCGAGATGACGGCCGACAAGATGTAGCCGAACATGGTCGAGTCGATGACGATGAGGATGATGACGGTCGAGAGCTCGTAGACCGAGTAGATGCTCGGCTTGACGTCTCCGTACCCGACGGTTGTGAGCGTCGTGAAGGCCCAGTAGAGCGCCGCGACGTACCGGTCGGCGAGCGGCACGACGGCCGAGCACTCGACGAACTCGGCGCGGCCTGGGAAGTAGGCGTCGGCGCACCACGAGCCGAGCTTGTCGCCCTCGCTGCCGAGCATCACGGCGTGGAACAGACACGCGTTCCAATGGCAGAAGACGAGCATGATGGACAGTAGCTTGAGCAGTCGCTCCATCGACGGGCTTAGCTGTTGGAAGGGGTGAGGGTGAGTACCGAGAGAGGAGGTACGAAGCAGTAGAGCTGGTAGCGAGTGTGGCAACGGACCTGGATGGTGTCTCGGACGCGGCCGAAGACGCGAGAGAGCTTGATGAGCCGCACGAGCTTGAGCAGTCGCACGACACGCAGTAGACGCAGCAGTTTGGTCGGGAACACGTGCACGGTCGGGTTGCTCGAGTCTCCGCCTGCTATCACCCTAGTATCAGAGCGGTTGATCAGTCAGTCGGCTTGACAAGAGCAGTTGTTGATGAGAGCGAGCTAGTGAGGGACGTACCGGACGAGCTCGTCGATGGGGACGGTGGAGACGAGGTCGACGAGGAACCAGCTCTTGGCGTAGCGCCAGAAGATGACGCGCGGGTTGTACACGAGCAGCCGCTCCTCATTGAAGAAGGCCGTGCGGAAGTTGAGCGCAATGTCGACCAAGAAGAACCCGTCAATGACGAATTCCAGCAAGTACCAGCCGCCGGCGGCGTCGTAGTCGAAGCCGAGCCGCAGCGGGACGACGATGATCGAGTACAGGATGCCGATGCCCACGATGAACTGCCACGTGAGGATGAAGGGCTCTTGTGGATGCAGCAGGCGCGTGCCTCGCAGCTGCTGCCGCTCCAGGTGCACGCTGTGCTTGGGCTGCGTCACGGCCGAGTCGCGGATCTTGGCGATCATGTGGCTCAGCTCCAGCTCGCCCTCGCCCTCCGACTCGGACGCGACCGCCTCCTCCTGCGGCGTCTCGCTCGTTCGTTGTTGAACTGGGGACGGAGCGGATCTCGGCATGCTGACCGAGCTGGTGGTCATCTCGACTGGAGTGCTGCTGTTGTGGATGTCTCCGAGTAGATCAGTCGTCGAGGAGGGGTCGCCGCGTGGGATGCCCGTCTGGAGCTGATCATGTCCGTTGACAAGCGGCTGAGGCTCTGCGAGTCGCTTCTTAGCTGTTGGGGACGACGGGAGCGCCTCAAGCACGATCTTCTTGCCTCGAAGCGCCGGGTACATGTTCCCGATCGGAGTCAATGGCGGTAGAGTCGGTGAAGGTGGATGCTCGGCGCTTGACTGGGGAGCTAGCGAGTCCCGCGGGCCGTCCGTGTGCGTCGTGTCGATCGCCGTGACCGCGTTGTCGCCTGCTGGAGTGCCTTCGGTGATGGGAGCGACACGCTGCTTGCGCTTGTTGTCGCGCATGATCTTGGTGGCGATGGCCGACGACTTCTGGATCATCTCGGCCCGCTCTTCCTCCTCCTGGTAGACCGACACAACGCTCGGCTTGCCGATCGCAAGCTTGGACGGTCGAGAAGACGCTTTTGGTGTTGCTGGAGCCTTGAACGACGCAGAGCTCATCATGCGGCGCTTCATGATGGCGGACGCGCTCACGGCCGACGCGCGGAAGTATCGATTGACCTCCGGCCAGTTGTCGCCTGCAAGGTAGTCGTGAGTATGTGATGAGGAAGGACCATGTAGACGAGTGGATAGCGACGACGTACTGATCTTGGAAATGGCCTTGCGCGAGAGGAACGTGAGCTCGCAGTAAGCCTTGGCGACTGCCGTGCAGATGCGGATGCCGTTGCCGTGCTCCTGGTCGTACACCTCCATCTGAAGTTGACACACAAGAGTTGGCTTAGACCGCCACCTCCACATTCTCAACGGCAGTGAACTAGAGACGCACCTCACCGAAGTGGTCGCCTATCGAGAGCGAGGAGAGCCGCCGCTCGCCTCCTGAACCCGAGAGCGTCTTGATGAGGTTGACCTTGCCCTTGATGAGGAAGAAGACGTGCGCCGCGATCTCGTGCTGCACGAAGACGAACTCGTCCTTGAGCACCGAGAAGGGCTTCATGGCCACCACGATGTCGCTCACGAGGCTCTCGTGGCACTGCTCAAAGTACTTGATGGCCGACACAGATGTGGAGTACACGTGGTGGATCTGTAGGCACGGAGAAGCGGTCAGAACAGCGCTCCAACCACAGTCCAAGCATACTGGAGACGTACCATTTCGTTGCGGAGGGCTGACGGTAACCGGCGCAGGATCTTGCGCTCGTCGAACACGGAGCTGTTCTGGTAAAAGTACTCGAAGTGGTCCCTGATCCGCGTGCTCAGGTGCTTGGGCATGCTGCGCGAGTGAATGTACTCCTTGACGATCGTCAGCCGCTCCTCATAGCGCGCGGCCGCCACGTCCAGGTTGGTCACGAGCGTCGAGATGGTGCCCACGATGTAGCCGAAGAAGGACGCGCCGAGCGCCATGACGGCCACGTTGACCAGCCGCTCCATGTTGGTGATGCCCACAATGTCTCCGTACCCGATCGTCGTCATGGTGACAATGGCCCAGTACATGGAGCCGACGTACTGGAGCAGCGCGAGGTCCGGCAGCGTCGGGTCGTCATACCGAACGCGAGTGATCCACGTGCCGTGACTCGAGTCTCCCAATAACCCGACGGCGAACCAGACGCAGGCGACCAGGTGCGCGACGAAGAGCATGATGAACGCGAGCTTGGCGAGGTCCAGCAGGCTCTGGTTCGTGTACACCGCGTCCTCAAGGCGGCTCATGAGCCGTCCAAGCCGACGGAGTCGCGCCAGCTTGACCAACCGGAGCACCTTGAGTCCGCGCAGCAGCTTGGCTGAGAGTAAGGCGGCCGCTGTGCCGCTTCCTCCAGTGCCAAAGTCGGACAGCTTGGCCAGCTTGTCGAACGGCACGGTCGAGAGCAGATCGATGACGAACCAGCCGCGCAGATAGGCGCGCACAATGACGCGGCGCTCGAACGACACGTCTCCGTTCGCGAGCCGCACGCCAGTCAAGAAGTTGAGCACGATGTCCATGAAGAAGGCCACGTCCATGCCGTTCTCGAGCACGGCGAAGCCGCCAGTCGCCTCGCGCTGGAAGCACACGCGGTACGGCACGAGCACGGTCGTGTAGAAGACGCAGGCGGCGAGCAGCAGGTCCCAGATGCCCTTGGCCCGCGCGTCCGGGTCCACGAGGAAGCGCGGAGGTCTCGGACGAAAGATACGCCGCTTCTTGCCCAGGAACATGGGCACGCCCTTCTTGAGTGAACGCCAGAGGACTGATCCGCGCTTTGGCTGCGGAGGCTGCTTGCCTGGCAGTACACGCGGAAGGTAGCGGTTCGCCGGCGTCTTGGATTCCTTGGTCGCAGTCATGGCTGGTCGTGGGGGTATAGTGAAGTGGAGACGTCACGGACGAGCACGAGAGTACGGCCGACGGGTGTGCATGCGCTCGAGAGCGGTGGTCAGAGCGCTCGCTTGCTGCTTCCTCGTCGCCTGAAGCTCAGAGCCGCGTCGCCATTGAGAAGCGCGAGCACAGCGGGGAGATGTCTAGCCGTGGCGGTCTTCTCAAGCGCGAGCGACTCGTCCTGTTGAGCTGGGGTCGCTTCTGTTTGGCAGGCAGCCATGGCGACCCAGCCAGCGCGGCGACTCAGCGCACCTGCCAGCCATAAATAGCGTGAAACCAACCGCTCCAGGCGTATTGAGTACTCACCGTAACGGTTTCAAGTCCGCGGCTTCTCATGGAGGTTGACGTCCAGCAAGCAGGGAGGTCAGCATGGTACGGGAGCTCCACGTCAGCGAGGGAACTGCAGCTTGATTACTTCTCGATCTCTCGTAGTCTTGGGACGCCTTCCAGCTCGCCATGGGAGCTTCTAAGCCCGTTAGAGCATCGCGGGCGGCGTCTCCTACTGCGTCTTGGGCTTCGGGCGGCGCTGCGGGAAGAGCGAGAAGAGCACGAGGAGCCCGACCGAGATGATGTGCGGCAGGAAGTACCACGAGCCCCAGATGCGCAGGCAGCGGCGCACGTCCAGGATCTCGAAGGCCACGCCCGCGTACTGCATGGCCACCCACGTGACGAACGTGCCCACGATGTCATAGAGGAAGGCGAGCGGGTGCGATTGGCCCTTCCAGTATGACAGGAAGATGGCGTGCGGGTACATCTCGCGGTCCTCCGTGTAGTGGAAGTATGGACGCAGGCGGCGGCGCAGCTCTGCACGTGGTCGCACACTATATCAGCACTCAAGCCGTCCATAGAATAGGTGAGAGCGAGGACGCCACGTACGCTTGCCGACTTCGACGTAGAAGCCGCCGAGGATGAAGAACAGGTAGTAGCCCGGAGACAAGCCCTGGCCAAGGAGGGACACACACAGTGGCAGCAGGTTAGTACGCTGGTCGCTTATTGAACGGGTCGATTCAGAGCTGGACGTACATGCCACACGGCGCTGACGACGAAGACCGAGATGGTGGACGCCATGGTCGACTTGCCCGACTTGGAGAGACCCACGCGCTGGTAGATGTCTGCTCGCAACAAGGAGGTCAGGCAGCAGGTCAGTGTTCGCCATACCGCCTCGGTGTGGATGAAGGGGATCGACACGCACAGGTGTTCATCCAGCGCGCGACGCCAATGTTCCAGTTGTTGATGCCCACGCGCATGTTGGTGGGGATCTCGACGCAGAAAATGTCGTTGTTGGTGATGCCGTTCCTGCAATTGGTAGGTCCAAATCATCAGTACAAGCTTTGAACCGATCGACTACGCGTGTCATTCCGCCGCCTCAACGTACCACTTGCCCGTCTTCTCGACGTATCCGACGCCGGCGATGGCGCTCACGGCTTCAGCCAGCGACCACGCGAGGTACTGTGGCCATAACATTCAAGTGGCGAGCGAGGCGTCAGTACTTGCCAGAGTATGGAGAACAGCAGACACGTACGTAGCGGAAGCGGAAGAGCATGATGGGAATGCACATGCGCAGGCAGCGGACGGCCCAGTGCGAGTCCGGGTAGAAGTCCGGCGAGTCGATCTCGTCCACGGGGTGGTCCGTCGAGAGGAAGAAGCCCGCCGCCGAGATCTGTCGTACATTATGCGTCCATGACCCGCTTGTAAGTCTCCAGGTGTCCATAGCAGCATCAATCCTGACGATGGAGAGCCACGTACCAAGAGGATGGCAAGGTTGCGCATGTGCACAGTGAAGGGGGCGACGCGGACTTCCTGTGGAGTAAACCAGTTCATAGATCAGTACCGCATGGAGTATCAAGCAGTAGGAATGGTGACCACACCTTCATCCACTTGATGTAGTCGCTGTACTCGAAGGCGGGGCCGGCCAGGTACGTCGGGAAGAAGAAGATGAAGCCGAAGTACGGCACGAGTCCGGGCAGCTCACGCAGCTCGTTGCTGGCGTTCTTGAGTGCCGAGGCCGACTTCTTGTCCGCCGGGACGCCGCCATCGCTGTAGTTGAACGCCAGGCTGCTCAGCTTGAGCGTGAGGATCATCTGCGCCGCGTCCCACACAATGTCCGGGCTGTGGAACTCGCGGTAGTAGTGGCTATGTCGTTGCACCAGTCAGTCAGTTAGTCAGCTCTTGTATAGCGTCGGTAGTACTTCAGTATCAGATGAAGTGGCGCCGCTCACCATCCGACGAGGTACGCTAGCAGCAGTACGAGCGCGATCTTGCCGACGAGCTTGCTATGGAGCAGAGAGGCGAAGGGTTAGCAACGGACGGAGGGCTTCACAACTGCAGTGGTAAGACACAGCTCGTACCGCGGGGCGATGGCCATGAGCAGGTAGACGGCGACGCCCGTGCCGATGGAGTGTAGCACGGCGTAGTCGAACACGAACACGCCGGCGTAGAGCCCGGCAGCAGCGTTGAACAGGTGGCCTGCGTACCACAAGCCACAATCGATACAGTCGTCAGCAACGTCACCGACCACAAGCAGAGAAGAGAGACGTACGTGGGGTCTCGGAGGGCAGCACGTGCAGTAGCGGCGCGATGAGCGCGCAGCTCGCGAGCGCCACCATGATGCGGAAGCCCGCGACCGGGAAGCCCTCGCCCTCGGCGAAGGCGTCCACCTGCGCGCGGAGCGGGACGTCCATGGCTCTCGTCTCGTGCAGCAAATCGAGTGGCAGGCAGCGGCGGAGGGAGGGCCTCCTTCGCTTGTGCGCTGGTCTCGAACCGCGGGAATGACGCGTGCGCCACAAATGTCTGGTGTCATGGCGAGCGGTTCAAGATGAACCACGCGATGCGATTGGTGGAAACCATGACGGTTGGAGGGTTCCACCAATCATCGCACGGACTCAGGTTGGATCAGATAAATCTGATGCCGCCGATGAGGATCAGACGTGATGCGTGTCAAAGGCGACGCTGGAAGGCCACCTCGCGGACATGGAACGGCGCGCAGGGCACGTTGACGTCCTGTAGCCGCAGCTTCCTGCGCGTCCGTGGGTAAGGAGCGACCAACACAGGTTGACAGGCAGATAAAGTGTTAGCTGGAGCTGGTTGGAGGAGGGGAGGGAGATGGTAGAGACGTACCCGGAGGCGGCGCCATGGAGTAGTCCCGCGCGCATGTCGGAAGCCGACAGTGCCTCTTCCTTGCCGACCGCTTCACTGACTAGTGGCCGGCCCGCGGCGGGTGCTCCGGTGATGGAGAGACGCCGCGTTGACTTGTTGGCTGAGGAGGACGCGAGCAGCGACGCCGGGAGGCGGTCGCGCCAGTCGACGAAGGACGGCCACATGCGGAGCACGAGCTCGCGGAACTTGTGCTGGCGTTGCTGTCATCAATACATGCGAACGGAGCGTGAGGACGTCATGGTCAAGCGAGCAGGCACTGTGTACATACCTCTGAGGTCTTGAGAGACGCCATCTCTGCGTCAAACACGCGCCGGAAGACGGTCAAAGCTTCGTGGTCGTCCACGATCTTGGGCAGCAGTTGCAGCACCGGGTCGCACATGAGCACTACCACGCGGAGACAGTTGGTCACTTGCTAGCCAGGGTAGTTCATGAAGACCCACGCACCTGAGGATGGACTTGCGGTGGTAATCAGCATGGCCTGCATGAGCTGCATGTACTCTGCCAGGATGGGGAGCGACACAAACGGCGCGATGATCGTCGGCGGCATCTTGGGCACGCACCGCTGCAAGTCGTCTGCAATGGCCTCGATACCGACGCTCTTGATCCCCATCCCGGGCGGTGTCGGCTTGGAGAACAGGTGCGTGACGGCTCGCCAACCCGTCCGTCGTCTGAGGATCTCGTCCTGCTCAATGTCGACTGGCGAATGAGCAGTCCCACCCCAGAGCTTTTGATGGACGCGCAACGCATCCGGTCGCTTCGCTACGAGGTCTCGAACGGGGATCTTGCACCAGCAACACACCATCTCTCGAGCGCCTTCCGCGACCTTCTCCTGTGTACTGCCAAGCCTCCGCTTGCTGCGCGCGTCTCCCTTCTTGGAGCGTCTCCTCTCGTGATTGGACATCTTCAAGTGGACGATGAACTCGATCAGCAAGTAGAGTCGGTCGTTCAGCGCGCTGGTGCGCAGCAAGAACTTGTACTTGTCCTCCTTGGTCGTCTTCTTGGAGAACTCCCACACGTCCTCTTCGCCCGGATGCCAGTAGACTGGGACGTGGTGGATGTTGCCGACCACAACGCCGCTGCCCGTCGTCTTGGTCTTCTTCGCGAACTGTGGAGTCCCCAGTCCGGCGTCGCCCTGCACTTCTTCTCGCTCTTGGAACAGACACACGTGGACACAGCGCTTGACCACGTCGTCCTCGCGGGTATCGAACGGCTTTGGCACGCCAGTAGCTCGCTTCAAGGACACAATCGCCTGCGACTCAACGCTCTCTGCTTGCTGGAGGATCTGGCGCTCAGCGGACACCTCGTCGCGCTTCATCAAGCTCAGCATCGACGTCTCCCGAACATCCAGCAGTCGCTGTCCGCTATGTGTCAGCGCCGTGACAACTTGTGGCGACGGGAAGGAGAGCGCGTGGGCCATCGTGTTGGCGTTCAGCAGGCGACACGTCGCTGCGGAGCAGATCGCCGGCCGGAAGTTGGTCGGGATGTCGAAGAACATGAGCAGGTTGCGGTCGATATCTAGCGGCGCGCCTCGCACGAGCTTCTTCATCGCCGAGCACGCCAGTCGCGAGGTCCCGTCAAGCGAGGCGAGGAAGCAGTTCTGGCGCTTAATGCTGCGAAGTCCGGTGCCTCCCGACCGCTTGTAGAATTCCTCTAGTGTCTTCATGAAGGCAATGAACTCCTCCTCGTTGATGGCTCCGTCTCCGTTGACATCGACGAAGTCCAGCAGCGCGTCTTGCTCCTCCACGGACAGCTCCACCTGGAGCACCTTGAAGACCATGTACTCGAACTCCTTCTCGTCCAGCACGCCGTTCTTGTCCGTGTCCAGCGCTTCAAACGCTTGCCGGATCTCCACTTCGCGCTTCTGGGTGAGCAGGTAAGCCTTGGAACGAAGCTGGCGCTTAACGAAGGCGACAAACTCGTAGAAATCCAGGCGGCCGTTCCGGTCCAAGTCGGAGCGCTTGAGCTCCGCCTCAAGCTCTTTCGGGGTCACATCGTGGCCCAAGGCGCGGAGAATGTGGTCCAACTCGCGCTTCTCGATCGCATCCGACTTGTCCAAGTCAAAAAAGTCGAACGCGCGACGCAGCGACCGCTTCAGGTGGCGGTAGTACTCGGCATCGGACGCCGTGTAGCCATAGTCGTCATCTTCACGACTGTCACCGCCGCTTGCTACATCGGACGAGCCACGTCGGAGGCTTGTTCGCTTCATCTGTCGCAGTTGCTCAGCGTCAATGCCCGATGCGGTGTCATCACTGCTTCCACTGCCTTCTCTCTCGTCTGGAGACGAAGTTCGCTCCCGCCGAGTCCTTGATCTGCTCCGTGGACGGCTCGCTTTGAGTTTCGTAGCTCTGTTGTTGCGTCGATCCTTGCGTTTCGGGCTCAGGTCTGTCGATTGAGCCGACTTGCGCCGCTCAAGTCGACGAGAAGTTCGAGACGAAGGCAGGCGGGAAGTTCTCTTCACAGGCGAACGTGCCCGGGCTAATGCACCGGATTTTCTTGGTCTCTCGGACGCCGTCGATCTCAATCGCTCTCGTCGGGCTGCTGACCTCTCCATCTTGGCTCGGGGTTGACGTTTCTTCCTGGAATCGCCATCACTGTCGGCCGCAGCCTTCTCCTTCTCATCAGAATCGCTGGTCTTCTTGTCTCTCTTCGGCTTCTGTTTTGCACCAGGTCTCTTCCGGGAGGTAGCCGCTTCGCTGTCTGTCGAGGACAGATCTCTCTTTGCCTTGTTCGTTGATTCCGTCCTCGACTCTCTCTTGTGAGACTTCCGCGCTGGTTTGGCTTCAGTTGACGAGTCTTCTTCGCTCTGGTTGTCCGAAATACCCTTCGCTCGCTTGTGCTTCACCGCCTTGGCAGCCTCTTCACGAGACGAAGAGGACTCCAATGCTGACGGTGCTTGCCTCGCCTTCGGTTTCTTGCGAGTGACTCGCTTCGGCTCCTCCGACTCGTCGCTGGAGCTGCTGGCGGCTGGTTTCTTCTTTCTACCCGTCTCCTTCTCGCTGTTCGAGTCCTCCGACGATCGAGCGTCCTTCTTCTTGGTTCGAGTCGAAGCGCCTTTCACATTGGAGCGACCACTCTGCGCCGCTTGCTTCCTCGCAAACGCCTTGGCGATCCCCCAGCTGAACGTGTTCCGCACGTTTCTTTTGGTCCGCGTCTTGGTCTTCGCTGGTGTGCCATCACTGCCTCCGTCGCGCGATCCCTTCTTCTTCGTTGACGAGCTCGCATTCGTCTTCTCCTTCGTGCTTGGGCCGCCTATTCCCACTGACGGATGCGCGAACATCGACACGAACTCTCTGTATTGGATCTGCCCGTCGCCGTTCACGTCGTACTCGTCCACCAGCGCGCGGATCTGCGTGTCAGTGAGCGGCAGACCCATGTCCAGCAGCGCCTCCTTGAGCTCCAGCGCGTCGATCTCGCCGTCTCGGTCCTCGTCCATGGCCTCAAACACCTCGTCAAGCTCCCAGCCGCGCTGCTTCTCGGCTTGCAGTATCAGATCCTTCACCCGAGCGTGCAGCTGCTTAACATCGAGGTGAAGCAGCGGCTGCAGCCACTGCGAGAACTGCACGTAGTCAAAGCCGAGCGTCTCGTTCTCGTACTCGTACTCGAACCGGTCCAAGATCGCGGCAGTCTGCTGTCCAGACAGCTTAAACGCTGGCCCGTCACCGCCACTGAGCCGGTCGAAGAACTTCTCCGCTCGCTCCGACGTGATCCAGCCCTGCTTGGCCTTGTCCAGCTTCTTGAGCTCGCTGCCGATGCTGTACCCCGTCGACGGCTTGTTCGCGCCTCGTTTACGGCCATACCTGGCTATCGCACGCCGCATGAGGTCCGCGGACTCGCTCAGCAGCGCCGAGTCGCGCGTGTTGCACGCAAAGTCAGTGAACGCGGCGTAATCCACACGCAGTTCGTCCTCCTCGTCCCCTGACGACTCCCGCTGGCGGCCTCCGGGGCGAGTAAAGCATCTGGCTAACGTCTCGTAGTCTTCCTCGCTCTCCAACTCTATACCGGCGCGCGTAAGGTACTTGCGGAAGCGAGCGAGCGACACCCAGCCGCGCTCGTCTGGGTCGTGTCTAGCGAACAGCGCTTGCAGTCTCCCGCGCGCCGCCTTGCGCGCCTCGCCCGCCGCCGCGCTGTACACGCGCTCGACGATCTCGTGCTCCAAAAGCGGCGCACGTCGCATCCTCGCGGCCTTGGCTAGCCGCGCCGCCTTCCCATTTGGTCTTACCACCTTTCTCGCATTCGCAGGTGAATCCTCCGCGTCCTCCGAGGCGTCCTTGGACCGCCGATCGCGCCTCGAGGGCCGCGAGCCTTGCACTTCACTCGCAGAAGACGCCGACTCGTCGCTTGACCCCCTCCTCACCGCTCCATGTGCCCCGCCCGCTGCCTCGCGCGCCATCTTCCGCAGCATGTCGGCGTCCTTTCCCCGCAGTCGATCAATGTACGCGACTGTGTTGAAGTGAGCATCGCGACCTTTCCGGACTGTGTGGAGGCACACATCGCGACACCATCCTGCCGCCACATTCGAATCTCTTAATTTTAGTTTCCACCAATCCAACACCATTACCGCGCTGGATTGTGTCGCTAGCGCACTTGAAGCACATCTTTTCCTCCAATGGAGTCGCTGCCTGCGACGCGATCTGACACCACGTCAACACCTCCAGCCTTGTATCACTTCTGAAAACGCACGCCAAGGCACCGCCATCGCCATCGTCATGTTCGCCCGCGCGCTGCGTTCCCGCGCGCCACTGCTCGCCGCCGCCGCCGGCTGCGCGGCCACCACTACCGTCTCCTTCCCGTCCGCGCGCTCAGAGCAGCGCGTGTACGCCAGCGGGTGAGGCCCTGTGAGTTGCGAGAGAAGGCGAGCGCAAGATCCGTCCTTTCCTCACGGACGGTACTGTGTCGACTACCAGCGAGGCGCTGGGCCGCGGCGTGCGCCTAGAGCTGTGGAAGGCCAATGTCAGTGGGAGAGCGGGACGTTTGAGGATGTGGATGGGACGGTGTGGGCTCACGTGGGTCTGTTGCGCGGCCGGCAGCACGAGAATGTGGTCGTGCTGGACCTCGAGAGCGAGCTCGTGCAGCTCGGCATGACGCGCGTCCGCGCCTTTGAGAACGAGGGTGCGGGCCAAGAGCGCGGCCAGCCATATCGCGGCATCCGAACAGCAGCGCTGACGGTCTGTGTGCTTGACGTGGGAGGCAGGCGCGCGCTTCAAGCACGATGCTGACAACGTGATCCGCGCGGCGCTGGACCTGGCGCTGACCGAGCTGCCCAACGACGAGGAGGTGCGAGCCACGGGCGTTCCTTGTTGCCTGGGGACCTGTAGCTGAAGCGCTGAGCCAATTGCTACAGGCTGTGGTGACGACGCCAAGGGGGCACAAGGTCGAGGGTCTCGCGTTCGAGGACGACGTCAAGGTCTGCGGCATCAGCGTCGCCGCCAAGCCGGACGTGCAGATCGGGTACATCGATCACGTAAGAGCCCAGCTACTGTACCTAGTTATACTGACAGTCTGTATGTCGCAGACTGCTGCAGGTGCTAGAAGCGACGCTGCCGTTCGAGTCCAAGTTCGGCGCCATCCTGGTCGACCACGGCAAGAAGGGCGAGGTCAAGGTGCGTATGCGCCTTCTACCTATCTGTATCGGCCATGGAAGACATTTCACGGCTCTGTCTACGGCTCTAGGTGGTCAAGACGAGTCTCCCGGACGACCTCGAGGGCCACGAGGTGCTGCTGCTCTGCCCAGAGTTTGCCGCCATCGAACAAGTCCGCAAGATCATGCACGTACGTCCCACCAGCGCTCAAACCAAGTCCACACCAGCGTGCTAACCCCAGATCTCGTGCTGTTGCCCCAGCTATTGCAACAGGAGGGCGTCGAGGAGGACAAGATCACGCTTGTGACGCTCGTCACGTGCCCTGAAGCCGCCGACAAGTTCTGCGAGGTCCACTCCTCTCACTTACTCTTTCTAGACCTTGAGCCTCTCACTGACGCTCCTCCTGCTGCTGCTGCAGTCGTTCGGCGACGCGCGGCTCGTGACTGCGTCCTTCGACGCCGCGCGCGACTCGGACGGCAAGATCATGCCGGGCATCGGCGAGTTCGAGAGCCGCTACGCTGGCGCTCCGAGCTCCGTCGTAGCGCAACCAGAGACTCCCGAACCGGCTCAAGACCCCAAGCAGAGCCTCACGTCCAAGGTCGCGTCGTTCTTCTCCCGCGGGTGACCGACCGGCGGCGGCTCCTTCATCAACAAGGCGGCCTGAACGACCCAATGGAAGGCGACAAGCAGCACTATGTGGGGGACCAAGACGTGTCTAAAGATCGCGGAGCTGCATTCAAGTCGCTTCAGCGTCCGCTCCAAGTCTGTGGGCGGATCAAAATCAAACTGCGCTCTCGTAGGGTACACTCGGCGCCTTCCTGCGCAGTCACTCGTCGCCGCTCGCGGGCTGCATGGCCTCGACAGCGGCGGCCGTGAGCGGCGCCTGCGTCTTGACGAAGCGGCCCTTGACGCGCGGCCGAGCGTTCGCCAGCGTCTTGCGCACGCGGTAGCGCACCGCTGGCTGCGACAGCCGCTTCGCGCGCTTGGCCATGTACCTGCGCAGCAGCTCGCGGCGCGCGCGCGGAGAGTACACGCCAATCTTGCGGCCGCTATCGCCGTCCACACGGTCCTCGTCGTCCCTGGCGGACGCGTCCAGTCGCAGCGGCGTGAGCGCTTGTGGCACGGCGTACACGCTCGTGGGGCTCACGTCCTCGGCCAGCTTCAGACTCGTTCGCCGCCCCATCGCCTCGTCCTCAGACTCAGATGATGAGGACGAGCACGTCGACTCGGCCACGCTTGGTAGTCGCCAGGAGTCCCCGGGGACCGCGGAGACCGTGGAGACCGCGCGGTCGTCCGCGCCGGCGCGCTGCCACTCGAGCACAACGCTGAGGAAGAGCTCCTGCGAGCTCAGGCGCGGACCCGCATCCGCAGACGCGTAGTGAACGTCGTGCGCGTAGTGTACGTCGTCCGCGCGGTTGTGGCGCTGCAGGAACTCGAGCACCTGCGCGCGCGCGGGCCCCGAGGCGCGCACGTCGCGCAGGAACCACGTCTCGTCCAGCAGGCGGCGATCCGGCCGCCGCAGCACCGGCAGCGCCGGCAGCAGCGCGTCCACGCCAGCGTCCGCCTCTCTCGCGCGCTTCCTCGACAGCAGCATGCTTCTCTTCCTTCTCTTGCGGTTGTGCGGTGACTGTGGGTTGGCGGCGGGGTGGGTTGAGTTGAGCTGCGCGAAAATCTGAGTGTGGCCGCGAAGCTTACCGGTCAAAGAGCCCGACTGGCGGACGGACGTGTGGTGGAGCGTGGCGCGGGTCGAGTGCGAGCGAGCGCGTTCGTGTCTGTGGCTCGGCCGGCCGCGCTTGTCCCTGTCGTCCGCAGACTGGCGGCTGGCTGGCTGGCTGGCTCGCGACGTTTCCTGTGTGCGGCAAGACCACGCACCGCGGACGGATCCCAACCCCTGGTGTCAACAAAACCTTGGGGTTTATTTGAAACACCTCGCACAATACATTTTTCAAGTCCATTTGTTTTTTTTTCTTTCCTCGGATGGAGCCATTTTTCTTTCGCAGCTGTTGAGGATCCAACGGCAAGCAAGCCCAGAGCCACTGATCTCCGACGCGCAAAGGCAATAGACGCGGGGGTTCTGAGCGAACTTTACACACATCGTGGGCGATTTCAAGTTGCTGTTCCGACCGTAAAAAAACCCGGTGCAGCAGCTTCGCAAATGCGCGAGCGAGATCCGCTGGAGCACTGAGCAATGGGCCATGGTGTCGGTAAGATCGATCGGCAGAATCCCGCACGGTGTCTATGAATCCGTAAATTACGCGCCAGGCGCCGCGGATGACGACATTTCTCGCCGCGTTCGCTGCAGCATGAGGGAGTCAGTGGGCGAGATTTCATTGGGACCACAGGTAATTTACGCTGCCACTCGGTAAGATTGGCAAGTGCGTGGCCACTGGCAAGCAAGCAAGGAAGCAAGGAAGCAAGGAAGCAGCGACGACGACGTCCGCAGACTTGGCCGACCACAAAGACGCGCGCGTCCGTTTTGCTGCTTCGTGTTTTTTGCCCGTCACACGCTGCGGTCGCGAGCAAAAGCGAGCACGGTGACGTCTCCGTCGTACGTAAACGACGCGACAAGTGTTTAAATACAGAATATTGGTACGAAAACATCCACCAGTGCTGGTTCCAGAAGGTATTTGAGCTCTCAAATTGGCGAATGCGACTTCAAACGAACCAACTCGTGGCATTTCCCAACAGAAGACGCGCGTCCGCCCCCGCAGTCACCAAACGCCACAACCAACACCAGAGCCCGACATGCTGAATTTCAAGGTGACCTTCGCCAATGGCGCGTCGCTCAAGCTCCTGGGGCTCGCGGACGACCTCACGCTCGACGGGCTGCGCGCCGCGCTGCTCGACAAGACGGGCGTCCCGCCCGAGGACCAGCACGGTGCGTCCCTGCGGCCCGGCGTACCCCTGGAGCCGACTTGACTGACCTTCATGCCTTGTAGTGATGGCGGGGTACCCTCCCAAGCAACTGGACGCGCCAGGGGTACATTTACCACGCGCGGACGGGTACACATGCACTTCTCCATGGATCTGACGACGTCTGGCACTGCAGGACACGGCGCTATCGGCGCTGGGCGTCCGCTCCGGCTCGGTCCTCGTCGTCAAGGCTCCCCTGACTACCGGCGCGACGAGCGCGGGTCCCACTCGGCCCGCGTCCGTGTTTCTGCGACGCGTGGTGCCCGCGGACAACAGCTGCCTGTTCAACGCCGTGGGGTACGCGCTGGGCATGGGCAAGGAGGGCAACGGGCCCATGATGCGCGGACTCATCCGCGACGCCATCTTGGGCGACCCGGAGACGTACTCGGAGGTGTTTTTGGGCCGCCCAGTGGCCGACTACTGCGCGTGGATCCAGGACGACAAGGCCTGGGGAGGGGAGATCGAGGTGTCCATCCTGGCGGCGCGCTTCAAGGTCGAGATCGTCGTCTTTGACGTGACGAGCATGAGCCGCCTGTGCTACGGAGAGGACCAGGGCCACTCGCAGCGCATGTTCCTGCTCTACGACGGCATCCACTACGACCTCGTGGTCGAGGCGGCGTCGTCTACGGCTCCCGAGCGCCAGGACGTCGCGCTCTTCGCCATCAACGACTTTGCCAAGGTCGAGAAGGCCAGCGAGGTCGCCGTCGCCGCGCACCAGGTACTGCTCCCTGACTTGGAAAGTGTATGAACCGCATAACTGACGCCTCGAGTGTGCTGGAAAGAACCACGAGTTCACGGACGTGAGCCGCTTCAGTATCCGCTGCCTCGAGTGTCGCCAGGCGTTCGTCGGCCAGGTGCGAGCTGCTTTCAATCGATACTGCAGGATGCATGCTGCTGGTTGCATGCTGATGCTTGGTGTCCGTGAGCAGAGAGAAGCGCAGTCGCATGCGCAGTCCACCGGTCACCAGCGGTTCGGTGAGGTGCGGTAGCGGTCCATCCAAGTCCTCGCTCTCTCGGGGCGGCGCGTCTATCGATGCTGGAGTCACTGCCGCGCGTTAGAAGGCAGCCCAGTCCGCGTCCGCGCGAGTCGTAGATAGTGTGAGGATTTATATTCGTATAATCGATGGAACAGGGCGAGCTACCGGCGCGCTTTAAGCCTTGGCGGAGTTGTAGTCGGCGCGCTCGGCATGGATGGGCGACCGCGGGTCGCCCGGCAGCTCCAGCGACGTGATGCCGCTCTCCGGGTCTTCCAGCAGCTCCCTCTTGGCCGCGTATACGACGCGAGCGTACCACCACAGGCTGATGATGCTGGCCACGCACAGCACAATGTCGATCCAGAAGACGGGCGTCATGGACGAGATGGCGGCTGGGACGAGCGGCAGCACGATGCGTGACACGGACGCGGCCGAGCCGAGCAGACCCATGAGCGTTCCCTGTGGCCGGCCGCCTAGGAGCTTGGAAAAGGCCGCGACGACGACGGCAGTGGTGATCGGACAGCCGATACTCCACACGAGCAGCTCGGCGAACCCGAGACGCGCGAACGAGAGCTCGTCCGGCGCGATGACGAGCACGATGTTGCCGGCGAGGAGGAAGCCGAAGCCAAGCTGCACCCAGTTGACGTCCGACATACTGTGGCGGAAGTACTCGATCGAGAAGTACGACAGCAGACCGAGGAGACCCAGGTAGAACTGGAAGTTGGACGCCTCGATCACCGCCGAGACGCTGGCTGGGTCGCTGCCAGTCACTTGCAGGAAGAGCGGGATGTTGACC
>JAADXY010000583.1:0-18553 GCA_023338065.1 Phytopythium montanum
CTGCAACTCGATTTCGAGCGGAGAGATGGCTTTGCTGGAGAGTTGGCGGACGGCTGAAGCAGCGACACGAGACGAGCGACGGCTGAGCTGGCGTTGAGACGTTATCTCGCGAGGTGCAAGCACGCGCACGACTTCTTGGTGCCCGTTTCTTGCGGCTAGTTGGATGGCTGTTTCGCCGTATTGGCCTCTTTTACTGGCTGACGCTCCATTCGCAATAAGGTAGCGCGCAACGCTCGCATGGTTGTTCTCTGTAGCGTATATCAAAGCCGTGCGACCGCGCTTGTCCTTGGCGTTGACGTCGGACCCGTGCTCGATCAAGAGGCGAACAACGTCCATGTGGCCATTCATAGACGCCAGCATCAATGCTGTCCATCCATTGATCACATTGGCGTCGATTTCAGTGCAGACCCGGATCAGTAGTCGAACAGCGGGTATGGTGCCAACGACGGCCTGGATCAACGCTGTTACTGTGCTGTACTTAGCGTTGGCGTTCATACCACGCTCCGCCAAGAGACGAAAGACGGCCATGCGGCCATGCATGAGAGTCTGGGTCAATGTTTGAACAGCGGCCGTGTTGCCGCCAACGGCTGCCAGGATCAAAGCTGTTACTTGGCCCCTGTACGAAGCGTTGGCGTTCACGCCACGCTCCACCAGGAAGCGAAAGACGCCCATGCGGCCATACACGAGTGTCTGGATCAGTGCTGTCGACCTGTTCTCGTCCTTAGCATCGACGTTGGCGCCGCGATCTGTCAGCAAGTGGACGACGTCCACGCGGCCACATTCGGCAACCTGCATCAATGCTGTCGATCCACTCTTGTCCTTGGCATCGACGTTGGCGCCGTGCTCGATCAGGAAGCGAACAACGTCCATGTGGCCATGCACAACAGCCTGCATCAATGCTGTCGATCGGTTGGCGTCCTTGGTGTTGACGTTGGCGCCGTGCTCGATCAGGAAGCGAACAACGTCAACATGGCCACGCACAAGAGCTTGCATCAATGCTGTCGATCCACTCTTGTCCTTGGCGTTGACGTTGGCGCCGTGCTCGATCAGGAAGCGAACAACGTCCATGTGGCCATGCGTCGCAGCAGTCACCAACGCTGTCCGCATCAAGTTGTTCTTCGCTTTGACGCTGCCACCTTCGTCGATCAACCCTCGGACGCGCTCCGCATCGCCTTTTAGTGCAGCATCGAACAGCGCCTGGTCCAGCTGATACTTCTCCATGCCGCGCTGCTGCTCTCGCGCTCGCGTCTTCCTCTCTCTGCGACCGATCTCCTTGCTGTGTGCTCCTATTCGATTCGGCGACTGAGCTTCTCCAGATCCGCAGCGGACACACACCGCCTCCCCACGCCAGAAAGCCAAATCAGCACCCGTCCAAGAGGCACCAACCCACGCACACTATCCAACGCATCTTGACGTTATGGAAGGAAACGACGATTCACAAATCCACGATACGCTGGATGAAGGATCCCCCATTGCTACATGGCTGGCTGGCTCGACATGGTTCTCGACCGACGCAGCAAGCGCAGTGTTGGCGTCTGTTTCGAGTGCCTTGGTCTTCTAGAGTCGGCCCGGTCAGGAAGAAGGCAGACTCGCTGCCTCAGAGTATGCCCGGGATCGCACTTGCAGTACGAGCACAGCAGACATTGCTTTATCAACCGCCGCTGCGACCTCGAGCCTCGAAGCACCCGCGATCGCGAAAAGGATTGAGATTTCTCGGGGATCAAGTGAGGCGCCAGCGTCCCAGGAAGCACAATCCGACAGTGCCCGAGTCGATACTCGCCTGGCCGCGTGGCTCGCCGGCTCAGTCTGTCCTCGTTCCTCGTCAAGATTCGGATCTCGCAGCAACCGCTCTTGAAGTCGTGGGTCTAAATATGCTCATGGGTTTGTTCGTGAAACGTGCAGGCAGAGGGGGCCAGCAATGTGTTGCTTGCCTACTTCCTGGAGTGTTGAAGACGGCCGACATTTGCACCAGCGAAGACACTGAGCGTTGCCAAGCTACCCGTCAGCGAATGCGACGCGAAGACAGCGACCAGGACGACCACCAGCCCGCTCGCAGCCACGAGCGGCGGCGCCAGCCATCCGCGCACTTCCAGCTGCAAGTCGAGGCGCAGGCTCCGTTCGGCCACTTCCCCATGGCTGGAACAAGGCAAACCATGGGCGACAACCTCGCACACGACTCGCCTACCTGGCTCAACATCCCATTCCGCGACCTGATCGTCTGCGAGGCGATCGGAGGCGGCGGCGTTGCTCTCGTCCATCGAGGCATCTTCCGCAAGCAGTCGGTCGCCCTCAAGACGCTGGTAGGCATTACTGTATAGCCACTGGACTTGGTAGACTGCTCAACGCTCACCCATCGCTCTACTACAGTTCGATCCTCGAGTGGATGCGGCGCTGCAGCAGGAGTTCATGGACGAGCTTCTAGTCATGAGGTGTCGACCTCGTCCCGTCAGTATTGTACTGGGCAACATCTCAGACTGACGCTCTGCTATTTATTGCCTTCCACTATCGACAGCAAGCTGCACCATCCGAACGTGGTGACGCTCATCGGCGCGTGCCTTGAGCCGCCGCGCATGTGCATGGTGATGGAGCTGTGCGACTACTCGCTGCACCACTTGCTGCATGTGACCAACCACTTCCTTGGCGTCCACCAGCTCACTCGCATCGCCGTGAGTTGTTAGGGCTGCTTCCCGTGCTGCCTTGCTGCCTTGCAAGCTCGACTGACATTGTTGCGTGGCTTTTAGGAAGATGTGGCGTGCGGCATGAGATACCTCCACGCTCAAGTCCCCGCGGTCATTCACCGGTGAGTCGCGTCCACTGGATGGGTTTTCCGTCATCATCTCGCTGATTCACATCGTTTCATAATGGACGCCAGTGATCTCAAGAGCGCGAACGTGCTGCTGGACGCGACGGGCGTCGCCAAGCTCTGCGACTTTGGTCTCGTCCGGTGCGTGCCGTCTTGTATCTTGGTGTTCTTTGGCCGACAGCTCACGGCCAACCTGGCCACATCAGTACCAAGGTGTCGAGCGCAGGGACGCCGAGCTACATGCCTCCGGAGCTGCTGAGCGGCAAGCCCTTCTCCAAGGCCGTGGACGTCTTCATGTACGGCGTACTGTTGTGGGAGGTCTTCACGCGCGATGTGCCATTCCGCGGCTACGACGTCGCCGACATCCGCAAGAAGGTGATGGCGGGCGAGCGCCTGCGCGTCCCGACCATTGACTGCCCTCCTGAGTGTCAGGTGCGTACCATTATGGGTCCTTGACTGTCGACATTGACTGACGATTGCCCTTGAGATCGCGCAGCAACTGATGAAGCGGTGCTGGGACGCCGACCCGGCCCAGCGACCGACGTTCGAGAGCATCCACGAAGCTCTACGAGCGGTTGAGCTTCCTCAATGCGCCGAGTTCTTGGCCGAGACGATCGGCAGTGGCGACGCGCTCGACGACCTTCTCCGCGGACATTGAGCGCCAGTCATGGGCCTGAAAGTCTCGCATTGCTAGTGTCGAATGCAAACTCGAGGCTAAATGGACGCGCGTCCATGCCATTGGCGATGCTCATGCATCCGTCCGAGTAATTGGCTCGTGACCTCCGTCTCAGGCCGCATCTCGAGCCCACATGTCCAGTCCGAGGTCGTTCCAGCGATCCACCTTGTCTTCTCCGCCTGGAGCAGGCGGCTCCCCTGTCGGTTGCAGTGTCCATAGACCACAGCAGCGACATTGTGAGTCTGTGTGCTATCCAGGGTGTTCACGACGGACGGACGCACCGCTCGGACTTTCGGCGGCGTGGAGATCAATGTCCAGTCCGGGCGGAATGTCGATCTCTGTAGTGTGTCCCACAGCATTCGCAGCGTACGTGAGATCTGGCGTATCGGCCACGACGCTGGCAATGCGTCCGCGGCGCGCACCGTCGTCAGAGAGCGTGTCCGCGATCCAGTCGTCGTCGACCAGGTCGAGGTAGAACTTGCGCGGGAAGAGCGACGGCAGCTTGCTGTCCTGGAGCGTTTGGTGGCCCACAAACAGGAGTGCAGGGGTTAGAATGTGAGGAGGAAAGCGGTTGGAGAGCCGCTTGGCCTCCCCTGGGGCCTCCATGAACGCGGCCCGCGCGACGGCGGCGGCGCTTCCTACCATGATCGACGCCTTCAATTGAGCTCTGCATTGGGGGTTACATAACCTGGTTACGTTTACTGATGGCCATGTGGATCCAGGATCGAAAATGGATCCTCACAGCCAAACATGAGCGACGAAGAGCACACCGCGACGCCTGCAGCGGGGGCTACCCCTGCTGGCGCCAGGAGAGCTCGGCGGCCGCGTACCAGGCGTCCAGACCGGCGCGATGACCCGCCCGAGGTGCGGCTGTCCAAGAAGCTGGCGTACGCGCTGCGCCACGGCGCGCAGGAGCTCAGACTGTCGATGCGCTCGTCTGGGTACGTCGAGCTGCGGGCTCTGCTGGCGCTGCCGCTCTTCCGCGGGTACTCGGAGGCGCAGGTGGAGGAGGTCGTGCGGACAAACAGCAAGAAGCGGTTCGCGCTGACGACGGACGAGGCGGGCGAGACCGTGTACATCCGCGCCAACCAGGGGCACACGTTGGAGTTGGTGAGGGACGAGGAGCTGCTGACTCCTATCGAAGACGCGGCCGAGCTGCCCACTTGCATCCACGGCACGTACCTCAAGCTTTGGGACAGCATCCTGGACAAGGGACTGTCGCGCATGGAGCGCAACCATATCCACTTCACGCCGCGCGAGAGCATGTCCGAGAGCCACGAGGTCGTCAGCGGCATGCGGTCCGACTGTACGTTGCTGCTGTACGTGGACGCGGCGCGCGCGATCGCGGACGGCGTCAACTTCTTCCGCTCGAGCAACAACGTGATCCTAAGCCCGGGCAGTGGCGACACTGGCGCGCTGGACCGCAAGTACTTCCTGCGCGCTGTCAAGCGCGATGGCACCGTCGTGTACGAGCGACCGGCGCAGGAGGAGGCGTAGGCCACGTAACGATCAAAAACTGCGAGCTGGCTTACTGCAACGACAACTCGCGAGCACTCAACGTGGCTACAGACACTCGTCGTCCTCGTCCTCCTCGTCAATGTCGTCCAGGATCGAGTGCGCGACGACAATGTCGGGTCCTTCGTCGTCGCAGTCCTCTTCTTCACCGTCCTCCTTGTTCGCCACCTGCTCCTCGTCCACGAACTCGAGCTCGCCGTCGTCGCTATCCTGGGCGAGCGCGTTGGCGCAGAACGGGTTGATCTCGTCCGCCGCGTCCTCTTGCAGCCGCTCGAACTCTGGCCCGCGCTTGGACGTCGATCGCGATCGGACCGCGAGGGCTACTCCGACCAGCGCCAGCGCAGCCACTGGCGCGGCAAACGCCCAGTTGGACAATCGGGACGCCCAGCTACCGCTCGAGTCTGCTTGAGTATCTGTCACGACTACTAGCGTCGTCCCTGTGGCTGGCGACTGCACGTGCTTGTTGGCTTTCACCATGGCAACGCCGCTCTCCACGTCCTTGTGGACCGCGTGGGCCGTTGGGATCGGCGACTCCGTCTTGGCAGGACCGGCAGGCAGCGCGCTGGCGAGCAGGCACGTCGCCGCGTCCACGCAGAAGTAGCAGCCGTACAGCTTGGCCGCGATCTGACCGGCCGGGCACGCGGCGTCTTGTGGCAGGTCTTCCACGCATTCGACGCCCGCCGGCTTCTCCTTGTGGTCGTCGCAGTGCGTGGTATGGTCGTCGGCGCATGCACCAGTCTCCAGCAGCACGCAGCCCAGCAGCAGCAGAAGGAGGTGGCGCATCATTCACCGGTCGAGAAGGTCTTTGAGTCACGCAGACGGAAGTGGTGGTGGTCACGAGCGGGCCGCGATCCTTTGACCAGCGATGAAAATGTGGAATGGCTGAGGTCAGCGAATCAATGAGCTACGCCCTGCATAAATTCGTATGCGTCTTGATATAATGTGCTACGAGAGTATCGTACAGATAAATTAAGGTCAAACCGGCTCTGTAAATAAATGCAATGCCACATAGAGTATATTTTGAAAGATATGGAGCACGAAAGGTCGCGTCGTTTTGGGTGTTGAGCATTGAGCCTGCTGGAAGCCCCACTTGATCACCTTGGTTGACGAAGAAGCTCGAGAGCGACAATGGTGCGCTCCACCAGACCTCGCGCTATGTGCCACAGCATTCCGTTCTCTGTGCTGACGGTGAGGGTGGCGACGCAGGCGACGACGCTGTCGGAGGAGCACGAGCACGAGCTCCGCAAGATCTTTGACGACTACGACCAGGCTCGTGGGCTCCTTCACCTCCCAATCGCACTGCTTATGCCTTGGTTAAGCTGATCAGCTCGTTGTTGTCACCTCAGAACGGATCGGGGGACATTGACATTGACGAGGTGAGAAGCCTTCCGTGAGATCAGCAGCGTGGCCTCTATCTAACCTCCTAAGGATGTTCAGCTGCGCGACATCGCTGAGGATCTGGGCGAGCCGCTGTCCGACATTGAGCTGCAGTACCTCACCAAGGAGTTCGACTCGGACCAGAGGTGATCCTTCCTCTCTCTCTCTGGAGTCAATAGTCTGAATGGCAGGCACTGAGCCCTTTACGCACTCAACAGCGGCGCGATCAGCTGGAGCGAGTTCATCGCGTGGTGGAAATTGCCATTCTAGATGATCGCCGCTCTGCATGCCATCCAAGCCTCGGCAGGAAAGAAGAGCGGGAGATGAATGAACAGACTCACGAGTCGTTGCGCAACTAACTGCGAGTCGGCGTTTTGTGAGTGCTGATGCGGCGGAGATTCTCTCCATCTGATGATATCGATGCTGGTCATACCAAGCAGCCAGGTGACAAGCACGCAGCATCGCATTGTCCGCTCGCCCTCCGACGGAAGAACACGCTGGGAATCGAGACGCCACGCCCCATCATGCCTGATACCAGCACATCAGTGCCAAGAATGGAGCGAGCAGCAGGGCGTTTCAGGCCTTCAACTGATTCGTCGCGGGTCCGTTGGCAACTCCAGACTGCATGTTGCGCGCGTTATTTCGAGCCTCGCGTTTCAAAACCAACTGGGAACAAGCAAGTCTGCCAAGGCAACCGAACTCGGTGGCAGGAAAGCAAACCGCCGGCCGGCTCGAGGAGCTATTAATGGGCCAGCGCGCAGGCCTCAGGGAGTGAAACTCATGCTGCTGCGCTGGGCCCAGCACGTTCTGCCGTCGGCCACTTGTGCAATCGCGGGCGTGAGTGGGTCGGTCGCGAGGATATTGGCCGTGCACTGCCGCGTCTGAAGCTTGGCTGAAGCTGCTGAGCGATCAGCCAGTTGATCAAGGCGTCTACTGCGTGATTGGCAGCGACTTGACTCACTGACAGCCAGCTGAAGATGGCCAAGCGGGAACGAGCGACGCCCGTGGTGCACGACAATGGCTTCACGCTCAACGGCTGCACATTCCACGTGGCGCCAAAGTACCAGCCGCTGGACGCCATCGGCCAGGGCTCCTACGGCGTCGTGTGCTCGGTCAAGAACAGCGAGTCGGGCGAGAAGCTCGCCATCAAGAAGATCACGCCCATGGCCGGCGACGAGTGGGATGCGACGCACACACTGCGCGAGATTCGCCTCATGCGCTGCCTCGGTGCTCACGAGAACGTACGTGCGGTAGTGAACGGTCGATGGCGAGTCTTGGCTACTTGAACTGACGGCGCAATCTTCCTCTGTACCCGACAGATCATCGCGTTGAAGGACCTGAGCATGTGCCAGGAGAAGGACGAGCTGTACATGATGATGGAGCTGGCCGACACGGACTTGCACCGGCTCATCCAGAGCTCGTGCCCGCTCTCGGACGGCCACATCCGCGTCATCATGTACCAGATCCTGTCGGGCGTCAAGGCCATGCACGACAACGGCGTGCTGCACCGCGATCTCAAGCCGGGCAACCTGCTGCTGAACAAGGACTGCGAGCTCAAGATCACGGACTTTGGGCTCGCGAGGATGATGCCCAAGGGCAAGCCGACGGACAAGATGGAGGGCGACAACGCTGCCGTCATCTCGCCCATGACCGAGTACGTCGTGACGCGCTGGTACCGCCCGCCGGAGCTCATGCTCGCTCCCAACGGCTGCTACGATGGCGCCATCGACATGTGGTCTGTCGGCTGCATCCTTGGCGAACTACTGGCCCGCAAGCCCTTGTTCCCGGGTACGGACTTCATGGATCAGCTCACTCGAGTGTTCAAGGTCATTCCGGTCCCAGACGCCGAGCACCGCGGCTACAACATTGACAAGGACGCGCTCAAGTTCCTCACGTCGCTGCCGCCAGCTCCAGCCGATGCGCTGGAGAAGCTGAGCAAGAACAACGCGCTCGCGTGCGATCTGATCAAGAAGCTACTGTGCTTCAACCCCAAGCAGCGCATGTCAGCGGATGCAGCACTTGCCCACCCGTTCTTCGATGGTGTCAAGGACGAGTGGGGTGAGATCTCGTCGTTGCAGCTCGGCCACTCGCTCGAGTTCGCGTTCGAGGCGCAGTCGCTGCCGCTCGCGACGCTGCGCCAGTTCATCTGCGACGAAGTGTGCGCCTTCAGCCTGCAGGACGACAGTCTGCGCAGCAAGCGCAAGGAGCAGCTCGCGGCTTCCAAGGCAACTGCCACTGCTGCTGCTACCAACACGCAGCTGAAGGCGACTGCGGCTGCTAGCAGCGCTCCTGTAGCGATGGCAAACGACTGCGTCCCAGGCAAAGGGTTCTCGATCAAGGGCTGCGAGTTCAACGTGCCGCCGAGCTACAAGCCGCTCCAAGTGCTTGGCGAGGGATCGTACGGCATCGTCTGGTGCGTTCGATGATCGATGTCTGTGGTGAGGTTAGTATCATGTGGCTAACAGTGTGGATGGCCTACCTGTAGTGCCGCGAGCGACGCCGCGTCCAAGAAGAACGTGGCCATCAAGAAGATCACACCGATGGCTGGCGACGAGTGGGACGCCAAGCACACGCTGCGCGAGATCCGCCTCATGCGGTACTTCGGTCACCACCCAAACGTACGTACACTCCTTGTAGTTGATGCTTGGCGATGTCACGAAGCTAACGCACGGCTGTCGTGTCCACAGATCGCGTCGCTGCAGAACTTGAGCACTTGCATCGAGAAGGATGAGCTGTACATCATGATGGAGCTCGTCGACACGGACTTGCACCGGCTGATCCAGAGCAAGACCAAGCTCGAGGAAGCCCACGTCGCGTACGTCTTTCGCTCTTGTTGATCCGCTTCCGACTCGCCACTCACTCTGTTTGTCTCGTCACCAGTGCCATCATGTACCAGTTGCTGTGTGGTGCTCTAGCGCTGCATGAAAACGGCGTGCTGCACCGCGACTTGAAGCCGGGCAACATCCTCGTGAGTCGCAACTGCGACGTCAAGATCACCGACTTCGGGCTCTCGCGCTACGTCCCTCAGCGCGCCAAGGACGGCGATGGACAGCAGCAGCAGCCTCACCACTCGACCGAACGCGCCAAGGAGCTCATGACAGAGTACGTCGTCACGCGCTGGTACCGGCCGCCGGAGATCATGCTCGCTCCCAACGGCGCGTACAACGAGGCGGTCGACATGTGGTCGATCGGCTGCATCTTCGGCGAGCTGCTCGACCGCAAGCCGCTCTTCCCGGGCTCCGACTTCATCGACCAGCTCACGCGCGTCTTCCGCGTGCTGCCCGTCCCACCGAGAGACAAGCGAGGGTACGAGGTCGAGGGCGACGCGCTCTCCTTCCTTGAGAGCTTGCCTCCCTGCTCTCCATCGGCGCTGGCCAAGACGTTCCGGCGTGCGTCGCCTGAAGCTCTCAGTCTCCTCCGTCGACTGCTCTGCGTCAACCCCGAACGGCGTATCTCTGCTCGTCAAGCGCTCGCGCATCCGTACTTCAAGGCGATCCGCGCGCAGCTAGGCGACCCGCCCGAGTTCACGGTGGGTCGAGCCTTTGACTTCGAGTTTGACTACCAAGAGTTCCCGCTCGAGCATCTGCGCTCGCTCATCCAAGCAGAAGTCAAGCTGCTGCAACAGGACGGGGCGAGAGCGGCGCCTTCGGCTATGAAGCGGAGTGAGCCACCTCAGCAACAGCAGCAGCAACAACAGTCCAACAAGAGCACAAATGACCCCAAGGAGGCGGTCACTACTGCTGCTGATCCCGTCAAGACAGCAGCCAACCCAGCAGCAACTGATAGTCGCAGTGACGACGAAGATGACGAGGGCGAGGACGAAGAGGCGTCGTCTCTGCTTGTCGAGTCTCTTGATGGCAGCAAAGACGCTCCAAGTGGTCCCCGCGTCGACGAAGACCAGCGTATGGCAGCGGCAGCAGTGGCGAAGGATCCAGCTGGACCGGAGACCGACGAGTGTGAGTCGAGGTCGCCCTTGAGCGAACAACGAGCGCAGCAGCAGCTTGGCCACTCGCCTCAGTCTCACCACGATCGGGAGAAGGAGCGAGCGACGCAGAGTCATCACGCGCAGCAGCAGACTGCGGACTCGGACGCGGAAGACGAGCCGCAAGAAGTCATCCAGGTGGTGGATCGTGCACGCCGACCGGCCACCGCCTCATCGTCGTCGGCAGCCGTTCGAGCGAGTCGATCCAAGAGCTCGACGGCTTCGACAACGACGACGACCGCGCGCCAGAGCTCAACCAGCAGCCACCGCGACGCGCGAGACGAAGACGATCAACGGCACACCACAAATCGCACTCGCCCCAGCAGTCACCACACCTCGAGCAACAACAACGATGCTGGATCGACTGGAGTGGAGCATGGCGAGCGCTGGGGTCACTCACGCGCATCCATTGCCGCGACGTCGTCTTCCTCCTCCTCTAGAGTCCACCAGCCGATCCATGTCTCGTCATCGTCTTCGACTGCTACTACAGCCAGCTCGCGGATCAAGACGACGCCGATCTCAGCGCGTGGGAGCAGCGGTATGTCCCGAGCTTCGTCGTCCAACCAGCTCAAGGACAGCGGCGAGACGGACAAGAGCGACGCCGTGCGTCACCCTGAGCGAGTCTCCAGCTCGTCTCATCGGTCGTCCGAGTCGGCTGGAGGGGCTACGACTGGACTATCAGGCACGACACGCATCACGCCTCGCACTTCGACGCTGGCGTCGTCTTCGTCGGCTTCCAGTTCTTCTTCATCTTCATCATCAAGAACTACAGCGGCAGTCAAGAAGGAGACGCCGCTGCCTGACGGCTGGATCAAGCGCACGCACTCCAAGAGCGGCCGCGAGTACTACTACGACACGATGAACAAGGTCTCGTCGTGGAAGCACCCGTCCAAGATCCTCGACAACATCTTCGGCACGACGCGAGTGCCCACGACGAGTCGGTCCAGCAACAACAGCAAGAGCGCGACTCCCACTTCGAGCGGCAGCGCCGACTCGCTCACTCCGGACTCAGCAGCAGCCCGAGCCATCAGCGCCCGTCGGACTTCTCTCTCCAGCGGAGCGTCCGCTTCATCTACAGCGTCGTCGTCTTCAACGGTGACGTCGATGGCGTCAAGCTCCACCATGACGTTGCCAAAGGAGTGGGCTCGACGCACGGACCCCAAGACGGGCCGCCTGTTCTACGTCAACCTGCTCACGAACCGCTCCTTCTCGCGGCTGCCGTCGTCCGTCACTGCTGCGATGCTCCACGCCAACAAACAGCAGCAGCCACAGCAACAACCGCATGCCCAGCACCATGTTGATCAGCAACAAACTCAGCAGCAACAGTCATGCGCGAGCATCAACGCCGCGCTGATGGCCAAGAAGGCCGTGGAGATCAAGAAGAAGCTCACGGTCCCGCAGAGTCCGCAGTTCTCGAAGATGTCGTGGCAGCGGAAGAGAGTGCCCGGAAGCTACGACTGAGGAGACACTCGACCATACATCCGCACTGGTAACTCCGAGGTTGGGGATCACTCGGTATTATCTCACACGCTTGAACTCATTCACTTCGTCCCCTTGCATCATCCGCTTGTGTACGTTCACCACTAGCAGCTAGTGACTCTCATCAACGCACCTATAGCTTAGGACTACAGCGTCGCCTCGACGTTCGCGATGGTACGCGCCAGGATCTTCATGGCGTCCTGCATGTCGCTCAGCAGGCAGTACTCGTTGTCGGCGTGGTAGACGGTGCTCAGTCCAAAGCCAATGAGGATGAGGTCGAAGCCAGCACGCTGGAGGTCGCGCACAAGCGGTAGGCTTCACAACGGGGCAACATATTGATCAGTAGAACACTTTGGCCGTGTTGTTCACCTAGCACATACCTTCCGCTGATAGAGAACGGCTTGGCCTCGCCCTTGACATGCGCGATCGCTTCGTACAGCGACCTGGCAAGACAGCAGAATCCACAACCATCAGTGTGATCGCATCCTCGAGTCGTCATGCAGTGGATGGTGTGGCATACTTGTAGCTGAGCGACTCGAGAGAGCACGCGATGCCCTCGAAGTAGCTGTCCTCGAACTCAATGTCAAGGCGGCCAACGCCCTGACCGGCAGGCAGAATGTACTTGGAGCTTGGTCCGCGACCGCCTTCCAGCACGGACAAGTCCGCGTTCAGCTCGTCCACGTATATCTTCACCTTGCCGATCATCTACAGCGCCAGCGAACACAGTTAGTTGTGTCGTGGAACCAGCTCGTACATAGGCGTATCACCTCCTGCATGTCGTAGAAGGGCGACAAGCGGACGTCGCCCGTCACCTTTGCCCATGGAGGACTGCATTGCAGCCACAACACGAGTAGGTCAGTCGACTACTCAGTCTCAACCCAACGCCAGTCCTCACTCACATCTGGTTTAGCCTACTCGGCGCGGACTGCACTCGCGTCGGCTTGATCGTCGACGGACACGCGAAGTTGTAGCTCTTCTCCTCGTCGACAGGTCCAAAGTCGCGGTAGAAGCGGTGCTGGAGCTCTGTAGTCGCATCCAACGCCAGTTCGATCGCGTTGACGCCGAGGTTGGGCAGTCCGCTGTGGAACAGCTTGCCTGTGGCCGTCAATGTCCAGGCGATGACGCCGGCCGTGCCGATGCGAGGCTGGCTGTTGGACGAGTCCGTCCAGATGACTGGTCCGCGCTTGAGGAAGTCGAGACGACCGTTCTCCATGAGCGTCTCGACGCCCACGCCTGGGATCTCGGTGTTCTCCTCGGACGCGATCAGCACGCACACGACCAGGCTCTTGGTGCGCACTTGGCGTCTCGCCAGCTCCAAGAACAGCTCTGTCACGGACACACCAGCCGCAAGACACCGTCAGATCACTAGGTGGCTTCGAGCTGTGTCGACAACAACACGGCGACGTACGGGTCATGAGCGCGACGTGGCCGAGGCAGTCGGTCGTGCCGCGTCCGTACAGCTTGTCGCCTTCGACCTTGAGCAAGAACGGGTCGCGCTCCCACGTCTCCGGGTCCGCAGGCACCACATCCATGTGCGATCCCATGAACGCGACGGTTGGTGCGACCGCATCAGCATCACTGCTGTAGCACGCGCGGTCTTCCGGGTGTTGGTACGTGATGATGACGTTCCCGCGGCCAGCGACGTACTCGACGTGCTCCACCGTGAGCGGCCCGTCGTGCTGTACCGTGAAGGGCGTGAGCTCCGCTATCACGAGGTCCGAGATGACGTTCTCTCGTGGCACAAAACCAATGCTCGGCGCGTTCTGCACTTGCTCCTGCTCGTCCGCAGCAAGATGGCAGCACATTGCGTCAGTGCTGCTGCTTCATGGATGAGATCGACGCCTAACTACGGACAAGGAACGCACCGCGACGCCGATCAACTTGCCGAGCAGCTCGACGTAGGCGGCGGCGTCGAGCTCCACCTGGTCGAGAGCCGACGCGACTGCAGCAGAGCCAGAAGCGGTCAAAGCCGACGCCATGGTAGTGGCGTTGCCGTTGTTTGTCCAGGAGGAGGATCTGACTATGAGATCTGCTACGATTGACACGCGCAACACTCATCCACGCAGTGGTGATCCACTCGGCATCAACGGTCTCATGTACCAGTTTTGTGGATCAAACCTGTCGAGTCACGCGTGATGCGTGTCAGTGAAGGCCACTCGGCTCTCTCCATGAGCTCGCGCCTTATGCATGGACACAGTCTTCCTACGTGTGGCAGCTGCTCAAGATGAAGCACTTGCGACGACCGCCATCCAAGTTAGGCGGAGGACTCGACGCTCTCGATGGTACGCGCCAGGATCTTCATGGCGTCGGCCATGTCGCTCAGCTGGCAGAACTCATTGTCCGCGTGGTACACGGAGCTCTTGCCGAAGCCGATGAGCGTCAGGTCGAAGCCCGCGCGCTGCATGTCGCGCACCAGCGGCAGACTGTCGTTGCAAAGTGTCAGTAGCGCGATCACAGGTCGAAGTAGCAACTCAACCAGGAAGAGGGAGCTGGTACCTTCCGCTGATCGAGTACGGCTTGGCCTCTCCGAGCACGTCCGTGATCGCTCCAGCCAGGGATCTAACGGAACACAAAGTACCACAGTGTCAGAGCAATTCGAGCCATCAATGACAGTGCCAGCCAGACTCGAGAGACGCACTTGTATCCCGTTGAGTCGAGCGAGCACGCGATGCCCTCGTAGAAGTGGCGGTCGAACGTCATCTCGAGCTTGCCCTGCAGCTTCTCGGCGGGCAGCGAGTACTTGGAGCTCGGCCCGCGCTTGCCCTCGAGCGACGTGATGTCCGCGCTCAGGTCGTCCACGTACGCCTTGACCTTGGCAATCAGCTGCTCGTACAGTGTTGTGGTGAACAACGGACGTCAGAACTGCACAAACTCGCATCACAACGACTGTTTCCCCACCTCCTGCATGTCGTAGAACGGCGACAGACGCACGTCGCCCGAGATCTTGACCCACGGCGGGCTGTACCATCCAAAGAGTTGCAGTAAGTATGGAGAGCCGACCCGTCAACGCATCAAGTAGACCGGACGTACATCTGGTTCAGTCCGTTGACCGACGACTCGATCCGGGCAGGCTTCATGGTCGACGGGCACGAAAAGTTGTACTCCTTCTCCTTTTCTAGCGGTCCAAAGTCTTGATAGAAGCGCTCCTGGATCTTGGCCAGCGCGTCCATGCCGAGCTCCAGCCCGTTGATGCCGAGGTTAGGCAGGCCGCTGTGGAACAGCTTGCCCGTCGCCTTGAGCGTCCACGTGATGGATCCAGCTGTACCAATACACGGCTGGCTGTCCGAGCAGTCGACCCAGATGACCGGCCCGTTCTTGATGAAGTCGATCTTGCCCGACTCCATGAGCGTCTCGACGCCGACGCCCGGGATCTCGCTGTTCTCCTCGGACGCGATCATGACGCACACGACCTTGGTCTTGAGCGGCACCTGTTGCGTCGCCAGCTCCTTGAACAGCACTGCAAGCGTCACAACATATCAGCTTTGACCTTATAGTTTAGTGAGAGCAAGTCGAAAGCCACGCACGAGTCATCAAGGCGATGTGACCGAGGCAGTCGGTCGTCCCTCGTCCGTACAGGAAGTCTCCCTCAACGGTCAACGTGAACGGGTCGCGCTCCCAACTCTCGGGGTTCGCGGGCACCACGTCCAAGTGCGAGCCAACGAGCGCGAACGTCTTGTCGCTTCCCCCGGACGCCGGGTGTGCGTACTTGACGATGACGTTGCCTCGGCCGGCGACGTACTCGACGCGCTCGACGTCCAGCAGCCCGCCGTGCTTGGTCGTCAAGGGCTCGAGCTCGGCCAACACAAAGTCCGACACGAGGTTCTCCTGCGGGACAAGCCCCAGCCCCGGCGCGTTTTGCACGCGTTCCTATGGCAGTGAAAGACTCGAGCGGTTGGCTCCAGCGAATGTACCATCATGCTTTACTAAGAGTGAGGGACGAGGACGCACCGAGACGCTGATGAGCTTGCGCAGCAGCTCCACGTACGCGGCCTCGTCCAGCGCAAAGTCCCTGAGCACCGACGCCATCGCTTGCTCGCTAGTTCTTCTCCTGTCGTCTTCACCGCGCTGGAAGGTTGTAAAGTAACGGGTTTTGTCGCCCATCAAATGGATTGCCAATCTTCGTGAAAATAGTACATTGTGCCGTTTTTGTGGTACATTGTAGACGAACAGCTCATTTGACAAAGAAGCGGCGACGAGATTGATGAGCATGAATGGAATGGATAGCGCCTCATGTTCTTGGAAACATAACCGTCCCTGGATGAGAGGCTTGCGACTGTCAGCTGCATTCGACTCTCGCGTCGCGAAGGAGCTCAGTCTTCCACACTGTCAGCACCGAGGACAACACGAATTGAGCATTCCTTCCCAAAGCACTGCTATTCTCGACAGTCCGACGTCCCGGAACCCGAACAAAATGTCGATTCCGTCCAACTTCACCAGGTCCTAGGCCTTCACTCGCGCGAATGCGCGGATGCGAGGAACAGCGTTGTGTGTAATTGAGTATGGAATGTGGAGATCAAACTGTCAATGAGATAATTTGTGGCGGCACACACTTATGCTTAGTAAGGGTAAGATAAACTTGCATTCAATAAGGGAAGGATACTGCCAATCGTACTTGTGTTCTGTATGGAAACATCAAACTTGCGTTAAGTATGGTTTACTATTGTTTAGTTTGTAAATAGTTCATATTATATTTTGTATTGGAACAATAAACAGTACCGCAATTCGCATGTAGAGAGATACCGCAGCTTGAGCGACACACATCAGAATGAGCCAATCACAGCACAGTATTCAAATCTCCCCAAATCGCATGTTGAGCGACACACAGGAAAATATCTGACAGCAATCGGTAAAATACCGTATTTTATCGTTTTTCTTGACAGTCTTGGCGCCACTCATTCTCCAACCCACCATGGAGCGCCCTCGCCCTGTTGGACGGCCTCGACTCGGCGGCGCGGGACGTCCTGAGCAGCTCTACAAGCTTGGAAGCGAGACCGTCGACAAGAAATTGGCGGTGCTCGCGTATCTCGATACCAAGGGCATGGCGGTCACGATTACCGAGTTCTACAGCGGAATGTGCGGCGCTGCGCGGAAGTCGAAGCGCACGACGATTCTGCGCTGGCGACGCGAGCGTGCCAAGCTCGTGAGTGCCGCAGCGTCCGGAAAAGGTGGGCACGCCAAGGTTCGCGCTCAAGGTGTTGGTACTGTCCTGTCCAGTGAGCTCGAGACGGACATCGTGATCTGGGTGAACGACCTCCGCTCCGAGGGCATCCCCGTCTCGACGCTGATGCTCACGGAGAAGACCCAGCTTCTCGCCGCGGACGCAGAGATCCAAGACTTTCGCGCTTCGGACAAGTGGGTGGTGGGGTTTAAGCGGCGCCACCGCTTCAGTCTTCGAGTCCCAACTCGGCAGGCGCAGGTCTCACCGGCAGACATCAACGCCGTCGCCGCTGCGTTTGGAGCGAAGGTGGAGGCCACCATGCGCGATCTCGGAGTGCGACGCGTGTACAATGCGGATCAAACAGGTAAAATACAGGTATTTTCCGCACAAAAGCGTTTGTTTCCGGATCTAGCGTTTGTTTACCGCTTATTACTGTATATTTCCGTGTCCAGCCGTATTTTTCGAGTATGTTGCGAAGAAAACACTCCACGCGCGCGGCGAGAAGACGATCTGGGTCAAGTGCAGCGGTGCGTCAATAGAGCGCGCCACCCTTATGCTCTTAGGCGACAGTGACGGTGTCCGGCACACTCCTTTTGTTGTGTTCAAAGCGCCGCACGCGAAGGCGGCAGCTGCTCAAGCCGAGAGCGCGGCATCGCGGCGCGGATTCGGGCCGTACGTGTGGCGCGACATCTGCAAGATCAAGGGCAGCACAGAGATGGAAATCTACGGCAACCCGAAAGGTAAAACAGTGCACTCTCGGATCTCGTTCACGGTATCTTTCTAATCGATCGTCTATTGAATTAGGCTGGCGGAATGGCGACCTTTCGGTCGCCTTCCTGCGATACCATTTCGCTAGTCGGCCGTCGCCCCAGGAGCCCATCCTGCTCTTGTGGGACGACTTTAGCGGCCATTGGACGGACAGTGTGGTCCGTTACGCCGCAACGATCCACGTCGTCCTCATGAAAGTTCCGCCTCACGCCACGCCGGTTTCACAGCCGGCCGACGTGGCGTGGAACTTTCCGTTGAAGTCGCACCTGCGAAAGCTCTGGCATTCCGACATGCACACCCAGATCGCCGCTCCTCGTGAGCCTTGCACGAGCTTCAAGCTCGCACGACCGAATCGCGCCAAGATTTGCTCATGGATCGACTGCGCATGGAAGCATCTACCCTCAACTGCTATCAGTAACGGCTTTCGAGCCAGCGGACTGCTGCCGGGCGAGAGCTGTGTCGCTGCTGCAGAGTTAGTGACGCAGTTGGAGACGCTCTCCCTTCTTGAAGGTCGATCTGTCGACGTCAGCCAGGATTTCGCGAACGAGGCGGATGCAGAGGAAGAATAAAGCTCGTTGTGGACCTCTCCAATGCAATAAATTATCTCTCTGTTTGTTTCGTGAAATCTTTCCGTTGATTGATTTTGACGGGTATTGAAGTTCAATGTTGGTTGGGTGTGTTGCTCTACATGCGAAATGCGGTAGGCAAATGTAGTACCGCATTTCGCATGTAGAGAGATACCGCCACTTGAGAGACACACCTCGATTATATCCAATCAGAGACTAGAATTTGACA
>JAADXY010000584.1:0-18550 GCA_023338065.1 Phytopythium montanum
CCGGATGCAAGCGTCCAGGATACGAGCGCACGTTGAACTACTGCGTCAAGCACCACGCCGAGCTGTCCGGGCCGTCGGAGGAGAGGACTGGCGGGTTGAGCAGCAGTGGTGTTGGCGGTTCCGACAGCGACACGGACGCGGTCGCTGGTCGGTAGCATTGCGATGAGCGCGTGCACCGGCGGGACGACTCGCGAGACAAGCGAACAGCAAATCGGTCGGACAAGAAGCCGATGCAGGCCCGACCATCCTGCGCATGTGTCACGAATACATGCGGGGGCGATGCGCGTGAGTAGTTCAGTCAGCATGCGAGCTCACTCACATGGAGAAAGAGTCCAGAGCTCCGCACAGGACGCCCTTCGCTCGCTCTCGTCGTCTTTCGCGTCAGGCACCGAGACGTGAGGCACCTCGAGGCTCCCTCGCACAGCGATACAACCGCACAAGCGATGTCACAGCGCGCTGGACGCACGGGGTAGCTTGGTGTCGCGACGAGTCGGACGCTGGCAGTATCTGCTGAGCATCGTCACCAGACTGCAGACCGGCGTAGCGAATCGTCTCGGGTTTGGCCTTGTCTGGAGTGGAGAACCGGCAATGCCTCGCTCGTGTGTGGGCTTCGTCAGGTGAAGTGGAAGCAGCGAGCGAGGTCGGTGGTGTCTGGAAGCCGAATGAACTCGTTCGTGGGCGACCTGAAATCGTGATTTTTGACCTGCGTCCGTCCGACAATTGAAATGTTATCAGCCCAAAGTGGAAATCGTTGAGTGTCCATTCACCCCGTTTTTGTACGCAGGGGTAGGTGTCAAGCGAAGCCAAAACTGGCATCAAGGGACTCGATCAAGTCCGCGTTGCAGAGCGGCGATCGACTCGGGACGATCCGAGAGCTGGCGGCCGAACTCCGGGCGAGCAACTTCCTCCCCACCTTGGTGCTCGACTGAGAGCTGACGCTCGACGCGGCGCTGCTGGCGCTTCCTCTCATCGACGCGCCTGGCGCTCCGGCATTGGTGAAGGAGGCAGCGCTTCCGCTCGCGACGTCCAAGTTGTTGACCGACCCTGACCACTGGGACGGCGTTCTCCTGCGCTCGGCGTGGTGGTTGCCCAGCATGGCACTAGCACCAGCTGGACTCGGCGCCTCGCGGCCCAGCGTCAAGCCAACAGCAGCAGGCGGCGCTCCGCTTGCGGCCATGTCCAGCTCAGTGAACAATCTCGCGTTGCCGGAGCAGCAGCAGGAGCGGGGGAGGCTGCGGGCCTCCGTACCCACCACCTTATTGAACAGGCTAGTACGCGTTGGCGCCGCCAGCGGGGGCCATGAGCGACATGACGCCGGACATGTCGCCGCTGCCGCCGTGACTCTCGCCGAAGACGCAGCAGACGCCGGAACGCGAGCCAGCCGCTCCCCATCTTGGTCTTGCGCTTCCCACGCCGCGCCCGCCGCTTCTTGCCCGCTGTTGGTGCAGGCCGCCCGCCCGCCCGCTGCCCTCCGGATACATGAAACACATTCACCCCCTTCCTCCGTCAAGAGCGAGCAGAGCACAAGGCGCGCGCGTGCCCATCGCCCTGCAGCAGGTCGCTCGCTCGGCCGCTCCGCTTATTTCCAAGTTGCTTGCCGACGTACGGCGGGGAGGATATGATATATGGACGCCCGCCGTCCCCTTCCGCCCAACAACTGCGCGAACTTGAGGCGGTTGGCGATCTCGGACCGGTTGCGCGCCAGCGCCTCGCTCAACTGCTTGCCCTGCACGAACCCCTGGCCCAGCTCGTCCAACGTCTGGTTGCTGGTGCCCATGACGTTCGTCTCGGGCAGGTACTGGATGTGCGCGCGGCCATTCTGATCCGCCACGTCGAACGCCGTATCCTCGCGCGCGTTCGCCATGTCCGGGACAGCGAACGCCGTCAGCAGCAGGTACGTCGCGCGGTAGTTGCCGTCGGCCGCGGCGAAGTGCAGCGGCTTGTTGCCGTCCTGGTCCTCCGCGAGCGGGTCGGCGCCGGCGTCCGGCAGCAGCTCGTCTATCTCTGACTGGCCGCCCAGACACGCCATCGCGAGCGCCGTCATGCCCGCGGCCTTGACGGACGCGTCGAAGCGCACACAGTGCCTGAGCAGCATTTCGGCGGATCGAGCGCCCGTCCTTCTTGACAGCAATGTGCAGCGGCGCCAGGCCGTTGATGCCCCTCGCGTCAGCGTGCCTTGTGCTTGAGCAGCAGCCCCACGATCATTCGAGCTCGCGACCGCTCTCGCACGCCACGTGGATTGGCATGCCGCCGTCCACGTCCACGTCGTTCGTCTGCGCGCCGCGGTCCAGCTGCTAGCACCGACACGACGTGGCAGTGGCCGAGTGCGCAGGCCAAGTACAGCGCCGACTGGCTCAGCACGTTCTGGCTGTTGACGTCGGTGCCGGCGACCAGCATCTCCATGACGTCGCCCACGGTCTGCCGCGCTCGACCACGTCCAGGCACTTCTTGCGCTTGGCCGGCCTGAGAGCGCCGCAAGCTCGTGGCCCAGCGAGTGCCACACGCACCCCGACTTGTCGCGCACGCGGCCGCCCTCCTTGGAAAAAGAAGTGGTGGTGCGTCATTGCTTACGGGCTACGAGCGCCATCGACGGCGCCCATGACGGGAGACCGGGTCGCTGAGCGCCGTGTGTTCGCTGTTTGCTTGCTGTATGTCATTCCTCGATTAGAGTAACGACGTGGAGTTCTCAAGGCCTCTTGCCCGCCCTCTGAGAGAGGTTTGACACGACGTAAGATCCCGCAGCCGCTGAACTCACTCTGCCTCTCCGGCGCCGCCGCCGCCGCCGCCGCTGCGTGCGTGCGGCGTCTACTTCCAGTCGGGCGTGCTCGTCATCGCCGGGAGCATGCCGGCCATCGTGCTACTCAACTGGTACTCGTCCAGCTTCCAGCTGCTGTCGGGCGGGACTCCGAGGCGGCCATACTCGCGCAGGGCTTTCGCGGCTCGTGCTTCTCGGTGTGCCCTTCGTCTTTGCCTACGAGCTCGTGCGCAAGGCGCTGCAGACGCAGAACACCGTGGCGCCGCTCGTGACCATCGCCGTGGTCGGCAACGGCGTCACCGCCGCGCTCGACCTCTGGCTCACGTACCACACGAGCATGGGCTTCTAAGGCATCGCGCTCGCTCGCGCGCTCGGCAAAGTCGTCATGCCGTTCCTGTTGCTTGTGTACTTCCATTACCGACCGGAGCACTTGACGCAGTGGTGGCGCGGCTGGGACCTCCGCGAGGTCATGACGCACGCCGGCCTCTTCCTGCGGCTCGGCGTGCTGCCCAACGACTCGTCGCTTGTCTACATGGTCTTCGTGGGGTTGTCGTCGACCGCCAACATCCGCGTCGGCGACTGTCTAGGAACCAACCGACTCAAGCAGTCGCATCTCGCCTTCTACGAGGACATGGGCGTCGAGGGCCTCGGGCTCGGCTTTGGCGTCGGCATCCTGTGCTCGCTCAGCGTCCTCTTCAAGGAGACGAAGCGCCACTGTGCACTTTACTATGCCGGCTATCACAACCGCTTCAAGATGTGGAACGCTCCACATTTTGGAGCGTTCCACACCGTGACTGGCAAGTCTTTCTGAGCGTAATTCATAGAGGAGAACACTCAAAGTCATCTCAGCATGGACTCGGTGACCGTGTTCAAGCTCGTGTCGCTCGTGAGCATCTGGCTCGTGGGGCTCACCGGCGGGCTCATCCCGGCGCGACTGGCGGCGCGCAGCCAGCGGTCGGCGGCGGTGCGAAGGCTGCTGTCGGTGCTCACGGCCTTTTCCGGCGGCGTCTTCCTGGCCGGCGGCTTCCTTCACTTGCTCCCCTCAGCAGCCGAGAACCCGGCGCTGCGCCGCTGGTCCACGGTCGACGACGGCCGCTACGCCTTCCCGTACGCCGAGCTCTTTTGCTCGCTGGGTTTCCTGGCGCTCCTGCTGCTTGAGCAGGCCGCGCACGACCACATGCACCGAGCAAGTGCTCGCAGCAGCACCTATTCTCTGGCTAGTAGAGAAGACGAGGACCTGGAGCTGCGCGGCGCGGACGAGAGCGACGACACGTACCTAGCCGACCTGGACGACGATGAGCAGGAGCTCGGGCAGGACCAGGAGCGCGCTACAGCCGTCGCCGCCGGTTCAAACGTCAAGCTCAAGCGCCGCTCGGGTCATTCCCACGGCCACTCGCACCTCGGCGGCAGTGGCAGCGGCAGCGGGTCACTCGCGGTGGCCATGGTGCTGTTCGTCGCGCTGTCGTTCCACTCGGTGCTCGAGGGTCTGGGCATCGGCGCGCAGACCGAGGCGGCCTGGGGCGTGTTCCTCGCCATCGTGCTGCACAAGGGACTCGCGGCCTTCGCGCTCGGCTCGGGACTCGTGCAGAGCGCCATGCCTGCCGCCAGAGTGACGCTCTACATGGTCGTCTTCTCCTTCATGAGCATCGTCGGCATCCTCGTCGGCTGGGCGGTCACGGCCGACGCGTCCGAGGACTCGGCCGCCGCCGGCGTCTGCGTCGCCTTGGCATCCGGGACGTTCATCTACGTGGCCGTCATGGAGGTCATCCCGCAAGAGTTCCCGCGCGGAGGCAACGCCGCCGGACCCGTCGACTCGACCAAGGTCGCTGCGCTTTGCAGCGGCTACGCCATCTTCGGGTTGCTCGCCAAGTGGTCGTGAGCCGCAGTAAGCCCACCGCGACGACAATTTGAGTTGCGTGGCGTCCCGTGAAGGCGATTGACAGCGTCGATCTACAGTTCAAGAGAGCGATTTGCTGATTGAGAACGTCCAAGAGGCAGTCTCCAGAGTGATTAACAGCCATCCATTGGCAAAACATGAACTGTTGATGGCTGGGCAGTCTCTCTCCCTCGACGCGCTCTCGTCCGCACTGCTCCCGCCCAACGCGACCCAACGCCACGCACGCTTCTCTCTCACGCCAAGTCACTCACGGGAGGCTCCAGCCACTACGATCAACACGGACCAGGCCAGCGACTCGTGCTCATACTTGTCTTGCTCCGGGCCCTGCTTCTCCTCGAACGGCGTGCTCCCGAGCCTACACGTCGATGCGCAGCTTCTGCACGGCGTCCTCGAGCGCGGCAGCGGCGTCCGCTCCTTCGTCGCCTAGCTCTCCGCCCGCCTGCTGCTGGTGGTGCAGCGCGTCCAGACTTGCCTGGCGGTACATCTCGTCCTCGTGGCCGCCCATGTAGTTTGAGTGTTGGTGCACGCGCTTGTGCTGCACCTTGAGCCGCTTGGAGCCGATCTGGAAGCCGTTCATGCTGGCAATGGCCGCGTCCGCCGCGTCGGCGCTGTCGTAGCTGACGAACCCGAAGCCCTTGCTCTCGCCCGTCACCTTGTCCATGTACACCTTGGCGCTGATGACCGTGCCGAACGGCGCGAACGCCGTCGCCAGGTCCGCGTCCGTCAGGTCGTGTGGCAGGTGGTAGATGAACAGGTTGGCGCCCGCCGGGCCCTCGAGCTGCGCCATCGACCGCGCGCTCTTGCTCGCCGCCGACTCCAGGCCGCCACTCCCCAACACCGCAGCAGCAGCAGCCGCCGCCGCCGCGTCCGGAGACCCGGGGCCGCCGCCGATACCACCTTGGAGGCCCAGGTTGGCCACTGCTTGAGCGTCAAAGCCGATGTTGGGCAGTCCAGTGAAGCCGTACGCGGCGCCCGCGAATGCGTACGGGTTGTAGTACATGAACGAGTTGGTCGGGCTTACCGGGCCGGGAGGTGGTCCGACAGGCATGCCATTACCGCCAGCAGCAGCAGCAGCAGCAGCAGCAGCTGGGCTAGAGGCGCCACCGAGTCCAGAGCCGCCGAACGCCTGCATCTGCTGCAGGTACTGCTGCTGCAGCTGCTGCTGGAGCTGCGGGAAGGGCAGCGAGCCGGGCGGAAGCTGCCAGTAAGCCGTGGCCGCCGCCGCCGCGAGGTTGCGCGCGCGCTGCAGCCGCTGGCGCCGCGAGTCGGCGAACTTGACGACGAGCGGCGACGAGCCGCGGTCCATGGTGATGGCGCCGTTGACCTGGTCGATGGCCGCGAGCGCCGAGTTGCGCTCCTTGAACTTGAGGAAGGCGCAGCCCTTGCTCTGGCCAGTCGCCGGGTGCCGCAGGATGTAGACCTCCTCGATGGCGCCGAAGGGCCCGAAGACGGCGCGGATGGCCGCCTCGTCCGCCGCCTTGGGGATCATGCCGATGAACAGCTTGTGCTCCTGCGAGGCTGCTCGGGTGACACCATACAAAAGGGAGAGTGAGGGCGTCAGTGCGTGGCCACTAGTCGAGAGGTCAAAGTAACGAACGTACCGCCAGCCTGGCCCTCGGCGGGGCGGACCTGCAGCGGGTTGATGGCCTGAGGCAGCGTCACCTTGTTGTGCAGCTCGGCCACGGCCTGGTCGGCCGCGTCGCGCGAGAAGAAGCTCGCGAAGGCGCAGCCGCGGTGCGCGCCAGTGAGCTTGTCGCGGATGATGACGATGTCTTCCAGCGGCCCGAAGGCCTCGAGCACGGGCCGCAGGTCCTGCTCATCCATGGAGCGCGGCACCTGGCCCACGAACAGCTTGACGGGCCCGCCGGCGTCCGCGAACGACTCGCGGTCGTAGCGCAGCGGGCTGTCGCCGGAAGATACGCCGTCCATGTTGGGGTCCATCCCGTGAGTTGGAGGTGCGATACGGAGGGCTAGAGAGCGCCGGGGCGGGGGCGGACGCGACGAGACGCTACGGGACGGCACGTGCAGGACGGGACGACACACACAGAGACGTCGGGGGCGGACGCTGGAGGCTGCAGGCGGCGAGGCGTCCTCCGAGGGAGAGGCGGCGAAGGTGTCCCTTGTTCCTGGCTGTTTCGCGCTTTGGCGGATGGCTCGCTTCCGTCGCGCAGAGAGGGGGAGGAAAATGACCGACGAGTCGCGGGCTTTGCGATAAGGCGGTGCATTTACTCAAGCATTTCCGTAGGTTATACATATGTAAGCTCAGTCATTTCTCAAAATGAAGCGTCTTGAGGATGCAGATTCGACAAGAAATACACGGATATAAATTGCTAGGGAATGGTTCAACTGCCGGCGGTTTTGCCTTCATACCACTATACTGGTTTCAAAAGACAATCAAAGGTGACGCGAAGGTCGCTTGAGGCAGCCTGCGAGATGACTTCAACTTGCCAGCAACCGCAAGGCACTGTCAGGAGACGTTCGATCCGCTGCCATTGCATCCAAGTTGACACGCTACTGCAGACAGAATGACGTCTCTATTCTCCGAAGCATGACAAGCAGTGCTAGTGTATGCCTGGCTGCTGCCTCGACGACAATGAGACGATAGTCAGGAGTCTAGAAGACGGTGCCGTCGCTCTTGATCGTGATGGGGGGGCCGCCAGCGCGCTTCTCCTTCGCGATCACGCGTCCGGCCTTCCAGCTGCCTCCCTCCAGCATCTGCACGTGCACAACACGCTCAGTAAGTTGTTACTGAGATGAAAGACGAGCTGTGCGGCGCACCTTGACGAGCGGGAAGGCGTCGGCGGTGAAGTTGAGCCGCTGGAGGATGATCTCATGCAGCTTGTCCAGCAGCGCGACCGTCAGCGCGCGCCACTCGATGATCACCTCGGAGCTCGGGTCGAACTCGTCAGTCAGAATGCGCGGGTCCTTGGGCTCGAGCACGCCAAAGTCGACCAGCAGCCCGCCATTGCGGTACTCGGGAAGGCCTGCGAACGAATGACGGCACACGGAGCTCGTGAGTTGTTTCATACAGTCAACACGACGCCGAAATCAATCATAAAGTTACCAGTCATGAGCTTGAGATCCGTGATCTTGAAGCCAGCGTCCTTCAGGTAAAGACCCAGCAGTGGAGATCAGACGTTAGCTCTTGACCTGGGTAGGATTCAACATAGCCAACGTACCTGCAACGGCTCCATCAAGGAGTACGTCAGCCACTGCGAGAGCTTGTGGAAGCTGACGAACTTGCCAGCTTTCTCGTGCTCGGGGAGATACCTGATGCGAGTCAAGAGCATCAGTCAGTCAGTCCATTCTCCAATGGAAGTCAGTCACGGTAGCGGTCCTTACGAGAGCTCCCACACGTCCCCCATGTTGAGCCCGCCGATGCGCGTCCTGCTTGCCGGCCAAATGTCCTGAAGGCCGTACACGACGACCTTCCACAGCTCCGTGATCGAAATCTCGCTGCTTGCGTTCTGATGCTTGGCGAGGTAATCAACCATGTTGCCTGTCCGATTGTCGATAGCATTGGCTCGTTAGACGCCACACTGAACCTTTGGGCCACAGCGGACACGTACCGGGACGAATCGATTTGCCGTCGGCGCCTCCAAAGAACTCGGGGTAGTTCTGGATGCTGCGACCCAGGCGCTGTGTTCCCCATTGAAAGCAGCGAGGTGGGGTAAGAACCTGCATCGCCACAGAAACAAGACGAGGACAAACCTGAAGGAGATCCGTCCGCCCACTGCAGCCGACGAGCGGGTTCTCCTCGGTCTGCACGTCAACCACCACATAACATCAGCACTTCACTATAGAGACGAGATTCCGCGAACGAATAGGCGTACCACTTGAAACGCCTCGGCGATCGCGTCGTCCGGCAGATTGGCGAGCGCTACAGCATCCACACGGTGCGGGTTGGTCGCCGCGTCGGTCGAGAAGGCGCCTTGCAGGAACATGTGGAAGCTGGCGATGCCCAGCCCCTCGCTGCGGCTGTACGCGTCCTCCGTGCCCGGCTCCTTGAACGTCCACGTCGGCCCGGCTCCCGCGTCCAGCAGCACGCTCACGAGCGCCAGGTCCAGCAGTCGACGCGCCTTCTCCATCGCGTCGCAGTCCCACGCCGCCGTCATTTGCTCCACGCGGTGCGGGTTCCCAGTCTCAAAGTGGCGCCATCTACAGGCTCAAGAGCGTCAGCATGAGGGTCTACCAGCCTCCCAAGTCTCACACAACGAAACCCACCGCGAGTGGAAGGGCACGGTGCCCTCTCCGGCCGGGAAGCAGTCGCGGATAACCTGCACGACGTAGTCCGCGAGCGCTGGCAGCTTGTCCGCGCGCACGGCGAAGCTCGGCAGCGCGTCCGCCTGTCCGAGCGCCAGCACGCGGTGGCAGCCCTCGCGCACGGACGGCAGCGACCGCAGGTACGCGACCTGCTCCTCGGGCGTCACGGACATTAGCTCTTGGCGCCTGACGTACTTGGTGGCTCTTCTTGGCTTGGAGCTTGGCCGCGCAGGTTGGGGAATGACCGCCGCTTCATGCAGCCGGGCGGCTGGCCGGCCTTTCTTCTTATTGCCAGCCAGCCGGTGTCGTCAGCGCCATACTTTGTTGTAGTCAAACAAGAAGAGCAGCGTGTTTGCTTACCGGATTGAAGCATCGCATTCAACGACACACACTCTTGGTGAATCCTTACCGCAAAGTGCGGTTTTCGCAAAGTACGAGTCAAATCAGACTTACGCGAGCAGGTGCGGTACGCGTCGACATGGCTACATCTTGAAGCCAACTTGAGGCAAGTAGCTTGACGTGAGCCAAGGCCAACAATAGCTCCAACTCAACTACCTCTCACTAGTTCCATCCCCCCTTCTCGTCTCTCTGCAGTGGACATGGACCGCTGCTCCCGCTGGAGTCTCCTCGCGGTCGGGGTGGCCGTCTTGCCGTGTCTCGCGTGGACATTGGCGCTCATCGCGCTCACGGTCGCCCCCAACGCCAGCGTCAACCACCTCATGGACTCGTGGGTGCTGGACGAGGGCTCCTTCTGGCGCCTCATCGACCCGCCGGCGTCCACACTAGCAGGCGGAACTGCCGGACTGGGCGGTATTGTGCTCGCTTACGTCTACATCATGGCCAGAGTCGCAGTCTTCCGTCCGCGCACGGCCGATCAGGTGGCCGCTGCGGATGCCATCGCTTCAGGTCCCAGTGCATTGAGCGCTCGAGTCGTTCCAAAGGTGACGGTGGCGCCGGAGCCACTGCTGAGCGGTGGCAAAGACTCCAAGCTCGCGGCCATGGTGGCCGTGGCAAAGACGTGGGAGGTGTCGAACGAGGACAGCGCGACGCGGAAGCGCATAGTACGCCGTTCCCAATGCTCCAGGTACCACAACACACCGACTTACGACGCTTAATCGCTTGCTCTCACTGAACAGAACGTGGCGTTCAAGCTCGCAGACCTGGGCATGCAGTTCGTCCTGCTTGTCGACCTGATGGAGAAGGGGCTGCCGGTCGGCCTCATCTGGTGCCTCGCGAGTCTGATCGCGCTCAACTCGCTGGCCACGGCCGTCATGGTCGGGACAAGAGTCCGCTTCGAGCTCCTGGTCGACACCGTGTACGTCTTGCTCTTGTACAAACCCAATGCTCTCGGTACAAAGCCAACTGACCGGTCTACATTGTCATTGCCGCGCTCAGACTCGACGCGTGGGTCGCCATCATCTTCCCGCTCATCGTCGCCGTCTACTGCATGACGACCTTCACGATCGACCGTCGACTCACGTCCATCAACCTCGAGATCTTCCCCATGGGCTTCTTCGAGCGCGAGGCGAGCGCCATGAGCGACCCGGTGCAAGCCGAGATCGTCCGCAGCGCCGTCGACTCGCTCCGCGTCACCTCCGTGCTCACCGTCTTCACGCGCGTCGGCACCAACATGGCGCTCTGTCGGCGGTTCTACCAGCTCGAGGACCGCCTCCGACACGCCCACAAGCGGACGCGAGCAGTGTACCCTTCCAACCGCTTAGCCGCCGTCGGCTTCGTCTTCATCGCCGCCGCCGCTGTCGTCTACACTGAGGTGAGCATCCGAACGTCCAGGTCCACGTGTCAACCTCATCCAGTCTGCGTCCAACATGCCTGGCGGTGGATCACTCCCAGTGACGGTGACCTCACGCAGTGTCCGTGCCTCACTATCGTCGACATCGACACACGCTTGAAGACGTACAACGAGTGGCTCGAGCCGCTGGATGCGTCCGAGCGAGTGGCTCAGCTCTCAGCTCCCGGGTACCTCCAGACGATCAAGCTCATCAACAGACAGCTCCCGGTTATCCCTGACAACTTACGCCGATGCAAACAACTCAAGCGCGTGTACGTGGCCCATACATTGACAGTAAGTGGAGCATTGAGAGCTTTAACACGGCTGCTTGAATGGACAGATCGCTCATCTACACGCACACCGAGGCGCTCCCGTCGTGGATGAAGGAGCTGACGCAGCTCGAGTACTTGTACGCCCTCTCTCTCCATCCACAAACTCCTTGTGACTGACTGGCATGCCGCTCCTAGACACGTGGAGGGCAAGTACGACGTCGGTTGGCACGTCGACATGGCCGACGACCTGTTCGCCGACATGGCGGCGCTCACGTTCGTCCACTTGGGCTTCAGCAACCTGACGCGCCTGCCGTCCTTCGACGGACTCCACAACCTCAAATCGCTCGTCGTCGCGTGCCACGTCAACCTCGAGGAGCTGCCGAGCTTCCGCGGTCTCCGGAGCCTCGAGCGCCTCGTGCTGCCGTGTCTGCCGGCCCTCAAGGGCGTCCCCGACATGGCTCCGCTCGTCAACCTGCAGGCGTTCGGGACCTCCGACCGCGGCCGGTTCTGCTGCAACGGATTCGCACGGGACTGCGACCTGACGCACTCCATGTGCTCGGCTGACATTGTCTGGGGCTCTCCACCCACTGTGTGTTTACCCCCGGACCACACTGCAACCCCCGCCACCCGCACACTGTTCAGAAAGTTCTCGGCCACAGTCTGCGCCGACCAAGCGCTGCTTCCAGGCATGCTCAAGACCGGACCGACGCCTGAAGGAGCCGCGCAGTGCAACGGGACCATGTACCGCCAGTGCTCCGTCTTCGGCGACGACCGCGCCATGTGCTACAACCCGCGGCTGATCGGCATCACGTGCGACAACAACCCGTTCGCGATCGCCATGCGGCGGCGACAGATCGCCGAGCGCGTCGGAGAGCCGTGCAACCCAGAGGTCGAGGCCTGGCTGGGCTGCCAGGCATAACGGTTGAGCGAGGACTGTCCAATTTTAGACGACCGAGAGCTTGGCGTCAGTCTCAAGCCGGCCGTTCAGCCTCCAGTGTTGGAGCCATGGGCGTGGAGCGTCTGCGAGCGACCAAGACTGGCCGTTCGCGCGTCCCGGTATCGCCGCCTTCGCGCTTGAAGAAGCCTGCGACCGCCAGAGATGACGCCGCGTCGTCCGCGTCCTCGATCGACACGCTCATCTCGCGCTTCCGCGCCAGCGCCATGGCGTCTCGACAGTCTGAACACGACGATCAAGACGCCAATGACGGTGAGAACAATCTCGCAATCAGCGACAGTGAAGCTCCAAGTGCCGGTGATGAAGCGTTCGACGGCGATGACGACGACGGAAGCGACTTTGATATCTCGCCGTCGCTGTCTCCGCTGACGTTCTCACCCGTCCGACCGCTGTCTTCGCCTCCAAAGGCCAACAACACTAGAGTTGACTCCCTCACCCGCCAGGCCGAGCACGCGTCAACCGCTAGAGCCAGAGACACCATGAAGCGAGCACCGGGAACTACCTTCTTCCGTCGCGGACACACCAACTCGAGCGACGGGAAAGCAGCGGAAGAAGTGTCGCCCATGCCCAAGCTGACACAGCTGCCGCGCACCAAGCCGTCGCTGCTGCTCAAGCCCAAGCCGTCACTGCTACTCCAGCCCAAGCCAGTGCTGCGTACCACCAAAGCAACCGAGCGTGGCGGTCACTCAGCGGGTCTTCGACGCAGTTCTCCAGCTAGAACGCGGTCTCCTGGACGTCCACGCTTGCCACCGTCGCCTCAACGACCATGTCGAGCTCTTCCATACAAGGACGAAGATGACTCAGACCAGGACGAGCTGTCGTCGCTCTCGCCTCCATCATTTGCTACAGACAGAGGCAGCACGCCCGGCTCGAGCTCGCTCGACTCGCTGGTCGGACGGGACTTGGACCACCTCCACGAGCTTTTGTCGACCGCCAAGCGCAGGCCAGACGATGAACAACAGCGGCCACGAGGACAGGCAGCAGGTATGGCGATGCGGTCGTGGACGAGCGACGACGTGACGGCTGTCCTTCGCCAGAGCACGCGCTTCCGACGAGATGAGGATAAGAAGCCTGGAGAGGTGACGACCAAGGCCAAGGAGTCGTCTTTCAAGCTCCGATTGGACTCGCTCCCGGCCTCCAAGCGCGCGCCGGCGACGTCCGAGCGCCGCTACGATCGAGAACTGCCCAGCAACAACAGCAGTGACGACCAAGGCGGAGAATCGTTCGTGGAGGAGCTCAACACTCTCGGTGCGAGTCTCCGCAAGAGCATCGAGCTCGACAAGCAGAAGAAGAAGACGCAGCCTGCCAAGCTGAAGGCGGCGGCTATTGTCACTCGGCGAACGCAAGCGGAAGACGTCGAGATCACCGAGACGACGACCGCCAACATCCGCGCGGCGTCGGACGCGATCGACAAGGCGCTGTTGTTGGCGCTCCAGCCGTTCGAGAGGCTAAAGAAGCAGCACGAGAGAGAGGACGTCGTCAACGCCGCGGAAGCTGCCAAGACCGAGCGAGAGAACCCGATTACTAGCGCAGCAAGTGCTGAACTGCCGGTCGCGAGTCGACGGATCGTCGAGCAGCTTGACCTTGTGTTCGGGGATCTGACCCAGCAACGACACGCGGAGTTGAAGGCAGTCGAAGACATCGAAGCAGCTAAGAAGAAGGCAGAGGAAGACAAGGAGAAGGCCGAGTCGGAGGCCAAAGCTGCAGCTGAACAAGCAGCAAGAGACCAGGAGATGCAGGTGCTGCGACTACTTCCGCTTCAAGGCAAGCTGCTCAGCTGCTCGATGGACATCGACGAAGCTCTGATCCAGCTGGAAGCCAGCGAGCGGTGGAAGCACCGAGAGGAGCAACTGCATACGATGGACGAGGCCAAGTCGATGGCCGAGGCGATCGCGACGCTGAGAGCTGATACTGAGCGCAAGATCCGGGAGATCGAGGCCAAGGCGACAGGGGCAGACCCGGTTACCACGGTCTCTGCTCCACCCCAAGCAGAAGCAAAGCCGGCCAGGGCTGAGCCTTCAGAGTCGTGGTGGGAGCCACCGCAGTTGGATCTGCTCCGCGAACGCTTTGACACGCCGGATGCATCCTCTTCTCTTGACGCCACACAGTCTCCTGATGATGGGAACGATCAGATGGATGAGGAAGAAGTGCTGGACGCCGATCGCGACTTCTGCAGCGTCATCCAGCGCGAAGTGGTCGAGAAACTGGACTTGACGATCCTCAAGCTGCGGCACGTGCTGTCGATCGACGAGAAAGAGGCGCAAGAAGCCACCGCGAGGGAGAAGCAGCAGGGCATCGTGAAGCGCAGGCAGCAAGAGGAGAAGGCGGCGCAGGATGCGACGAAGCAGCGCGAGCTCGAGGCTGCCGAGGCCGCGAGACAGCGAGTGATGGGGCTCACGTCGCTCGACCAGGTGCACGAGTGGGCTGAAGCCGACGACCAGCTGCGAGCGGCGAAAGACCGAGCCATTCGCGGTCTGGTACTGCGTGGCTCTGGTGGTGGAGTCGACAGCAGAGGAGCGTTGTGGCAGTGCGAGTTTGACCACGAACAGGAGATCGAGCGCTTTCGAGAGCTCGAGAGGGCCATGCGAGTCAGAGGAGAGCAAGACGACGACGCGATGAGTGAGGCGTTCAGTGACGACAACGCTCATCACCGACGAAGCGGTGGCTATCCAGACCGTGACATTCACAAGTCGACTGGCGGTGAAGGATACGACAGCGACGGCGACGAGTCTTACCACCGGCTTGCTGACAATGGGGTGAAGGCAAAGCTCAGCCATCGCCACGGTCATCCAAGCCGAGCTCCGACCCATGACGAAGGCCCAGTAAGGATCTGGCATGACAGGAGAAGAGCGAGGATGCCGAAGCCAGCGGTCAGGACAGAAGACCGGTACGATCGGAGACGACTGCAGATGACGTCTGTTCGCGACCCGGTCGAGGCGGTGGGTACCAGACGCTCGTCGTCATCCCGGTCGACTTCCAACGGCGAGCGGTCCAGCCTCGAGAGGAGCTTCGCCGCCACCATCCAGGCGTTCCAGAGCGACCGGCGCGCCAAGGCCAAGTGGTTCAAGCGACCTAATGCAGCCGCATGATTACAGTAGAACTTATCACCCATGTGAGGCAGATCTGGTTGGTAGGGATGTCTGTGCTCATCGACGGTGTGATTTTCGATTGGATGGCGGTGGGTTGGTCTCATCTCAAGGCTGTCTTGGCGCCAGTATCGACTTCTCAACTGTCCAGACCGCCACTTGACTGCGAGCCGAGCGACGGTGAAGAGCAGTCGCGTTTAACGAGAGCGGGGGCCAATGGGTGCGGCTATGACTGGCGATCACTTTTCTTTTCGCCTCGAAGACAACGCGTGGACTAGCCGACAAACGACAGCAAGCAGAGACCAGTCGACATCATGGAGAAGCTCTACGACAACTACCTGCGCGTGTACGACAACGTTGCGGCCTCCGACCGCTCCAGTATGGACACTACAACCAGTGTTGATGACGCTCGTGATGCGGCAGCGCGGCGTACAGCGAGTGGTGGCACCGGTCGAGGGAGAACGAGCAAGACTGGCAAGCGGATCGACCGCAAGCAGGGGAGCGCGAGCATGGACGCGCTCTACGATAACTACCTGCAGGTGTTCGACTCAATCGCGGCCGCGGAACGAGCCAAGAAGCAAGCTGCGGCCACTGCTGAAGCATGCGGCACAGCAACGAAGAAGACAGCGAGCGGTGCCACTGGTCAAGAGAACGCAATGCGTCCGAAGAGCAACAAGACCGACAAGCGGATCGACCGCAAGCTGGCCGAGCTGGCGGCGATGGACGCTGCGGGAGGAGACAGCGGGGACAAGCGTCGGTTGTGGTCGTGGCGTTCGCTGACTCGCAAGGGGTAAGTGATCGATCGCTTAGGAGTCGTTGGAGTAGTTCGAGAGCTGTTGGGGCGGGTGGATGTTGAAGAACCATCACTCTGAGAGAAGCCAATCATACAAAAATCAAGTCATCACCATCTGTTTTAACAAGAGTGATGGTCTGCACCCATCGCTCCAACTAAACTTCCAGTGCATTTCGTCGCCAGCAGAGTATCAACCGCACATGGTAACGGCGAGTCGCCACTCGCACTCGCCACTTACCCACTCGATGGGCCTCAATGGAAGAAACCCCTGCGATATCAGGCACGAACGCACCCATCCGCTCGCCGCTTGGGCTTGGGCGGTCGCCACACGAGTGCTCAAGCCGCAGGAAGAGCCCACTTTCAATCTTGACAAGCAGCAAGCAGCACCACTCACAGACACACAGAGCCGCTTCACGACCATGGAGTGGGCGTTCTTCCCCTACGACCGGTTCTACAGTGCGGTCGTGGCCGCCAGCGCGGCCCAGCGCTACCGCAGACCGAGCCACCACCATGCCGACTGTCGTGTCAAGCCTCGAGTCCCGTTCTACCACGGATGGGGAGACGCGATCACGAGTTGGACGCGCAGGTGCTCCGGTGACGATGGCGGCGACCTCACCCATGCAGCGGCAAAGATGGCCGGGCGGACGGACGGAATGGGAGGGGTGGATGGCAGGAAGGGTAGCAGGAACGACAAGAAGCGACGGCGCTGGCAGTGGCGCGCGCTCGGTAGGAAGTGATCCCTTCTCCTCCTCACAAAAGCGCTCAGAGGAAGGCGCTCAATTGACATTGGTGCAACACCATGCGAACGAATAGTATCTTCAACTTCAAAACTGAGGCCATCTGTGAGCCGAGTCGAGTCGTAAACATGGCGCAACGCTGACCTCGATTTCGCCACGATGTTGGCATGGAATCTCGCTGAGGTTCTTGATCAGCAGTCGCATGGCAGCGACGCTCAAGCGACGGATCGACTCTCTAGCGATGGATTGACTCCATGTCCGCCCTTTTGACCAAACACGGCATTGTCGCACAAAAGATCCGTAAACGCTGCGCTCGATAATCATCCAATCGGCGCGTCTCATTGACACCGTTCTCCTCTTCTTATTGGCTGAAACACTTCTATTTGCCTCACCCCCTCTTTGTATCCAATCAACACATGGATGACGTGGGAGTTTCCCCCCACAAGATATCGGTCACTTCGAAATCTGCCAGCAAGACCACAAGCCCAAGCAGCAGCAGCACTTTCCTCGGCGGCGGCCTGTCTCGATTCGACTTGCCCCCAGTATACCACCCCCCCCTCTTCCAGACAACACAAGCAGCATGAGCACGGACGTGACGTACGACTACGTGGTGGTGGGCGGCGGCAGCGGCGGCATGGCGTCTGCCCGGCGCGCGGCTTCCCACGGCGCCAAGGTGCTCGTGGTGGAGCGCGGCCGCAAGCACGACGGCGCGGGGCTGGGCGGCACCTGCGTCAACTACGGCTGCGTGCCCAAGAAGGTCATGTTCAACACGGCGGCGCACGTGGAGCACCTGAACCGCGCGGGCGACTACTCGATCCGCTCGGCCGGGGAGTTCGCGTTCGGCGACTTTGACTGGGCCAACATGAAGGCCAAGCGCGACGCCTACATCCTGCGCCTCAACGGCATCTACGAGCGCAACCTGGGCAACGCCAACATCGACCTGGTCGAGGGCGTCGCCACGCTCGTGGCCCCCAACAAGCTCGAGGTCGACGGCAAGGTGTACACGGGCAAGCACGTGCTGCTGGCGCCAGGCGGCGTGCCGTCGCTGCCCGCCATCCCGGGCATCGAGCACGTCATCGACAGCGACGGCTTCTTCAAGCTCGAGCAGCAGCCGCGCAAGGTCGCGGTCGTGGGCGCCGGCTACATCGCCGTCGAGATCGCCGGCATCTTCAACGTGCTCAAGAGCGAGACGCACCTGTACTGCCGCTTCGGCCAGGTGCTGCGCCAGTTCGACCCCATCGTGCGCGACCTCGTCAACGAGGAGATGGACAAGGCGGGAGTGCACTTCTCGCGCAACAGCCAAATCGAGCGCATCGACAAGCTCGAGGACGGCAAGTTCCAGATCACGGTCATCGTCAACGGCACCGACAAGGTCGTCGAGGCCGGCTTCGACACGGTGCTGTACGCCATCGGCCGCGAGCCGCGCACGCGGGGCCTCGGGCTCGAGGAGGTCGGTGTCAAGCTCGACGGCAAGGGCTTCATCGTCGTCGACGCGCAGGAGAACACGAGCGTGCCGGGTGTCTACGCCATCGGCGACGCCACCACGACGGGCTGGGAGCTGACGCCCGTGGCCATCGCGGCCGGCCGCCGGCTGTCGGACCGCCTCTTCGGCGGCGAGAAGGACGCGTGCCTGCACTACCACCAGATCCCGACGGTCGTCTTCTCGCACCCGCCGATCGGCACGGTCGGCTACACGGAGCCCGAGGCTGTGGCCAAGTTCGGCGCCGACAAGGTCAAGGTGTACACGAGCAAGTTCGTCAACCTGCTGCACGCGATGGCCGACCCGGACCACAAGGGCAAGACGGCCATGAAGCTCGTGGTCGTCGGCGAGCAGGAGACGGTCGTGGGCGTGCACGTGGCCGGCGAGGGCGCCGACGAGATGATCCAGGGCTTCGGCGTGGCCGTCAAGATGGGCGCCTCCAAGGCCGACTTCGACAACGTCGTTGCCATCCACCCGACCGCGTCCGAGGAGCTCGTCACCATGGCCCCCTGGGGCATGATCA
>JAADXY010000585.1:0-18518 GCA_023338065.1 Phytopythium montanum
CGAGGAGAGGCAAAAAGTGAGCTCAAATGCCCAAGGCGGGTTTGCGGAGCAACTGCGACGCGCTCAAAGCCGCCAGTTCGCTTTGGAAATGGTTGGCGCTCAGCTAACAGCTCAATATGGAAAACGTTCAGTCAGTAAATATTGCACTTTCAATCCAGTTTCACTCAAATAAATATATTAAATATAAAAATTGAAATCATTTTAAATATAATCATTTATTCGGGAACCCTGGGGAGATCCCATTATTAAGGAGGCCTGTCCATGAGTATGGATCCATTCAAGGTGGGGACCTCTGCCGCGAGAAGGATCCACGACGCCTCCGCGCGACTCAAAGGCCTTGACTCAATGCTTGAGGCCGGGTCTGGACCTGTCTGAATGAGCCCGGCGCATCGCGAAGTGTATCCTCTGGATGAAAATGTGTCTGGTCTGAATGGCGGTGCCTGCCTGTGTGACATGGTGCAGTGTATCCTTTGGCAGAGGTCCATCCGCAGCGGCAGGCGCGTTCCCTCCGGCAAAAAGTGTAGGTTGGTGGCCACCTGAAGATACACGCACCTGTGTCTCCACAGGTTCTCGGCGAGAACGGTTCATGAGATGGATCCATGGAGAAGCAACGCGGGCGGATCCAGTGGATCCATCGTTCTTACTGCTACAGGTGCACGTCAAAAAGGCTCGGAGGCGCCGCGCTTCTCTGGCTATCGGCGCCGCTCGGAGGCCGCGGTGATCCCGCGTCGAGTCGTGTCGGGACGTCCTCGTGCCCGGCTAGCCCATCATGTAGCGCGGGGATCAGCTCGACTCGTGGCGCGGGGGTCCGCTCTACAGTAGTATTACAGCCCACCCCGTCTTCTTACTGGCGCGCGGAAGCGGAGGCTAGCAGGCTAGAGAGCACCGCGAGGCAGACGACGAGCAGGACGGACGAGAAGTGGCTGGGCAGCTCTCCGCTCCACGTGACGGTCGCCAGGCCGCCGGCCGCGTCCACGTCCTTACTCGCTCGCCGAGTCTTGGGGAGCGAGCTGCTCCTGGCGCGGACGAGCTGGTCGTCGCCGCTGCCGCTGCCGCTGCCGCTCGACGTGAGCGCGGCTGGCGCGTACGGGAGGCTGTGGCGGCCGGTGCTGAGCAGCGAGAGCGAGCTGGCGCGGCCCAGGAAGCGCGCGTCCGGCATGCTCTTGCGGTGGCTGCGGCTGGAACTGGCGCTGGCGCTGGCGGATGCTGACGCAGAGGCGGAGGCCGAGGCCGCGATGCTCTGCAGGTTGACGTCGATGCAGTCGTCGCAGGCGCGCACGCCCTTGCTCTGGAACAGGATGCGCTTGGCGGAGCAGCTCTTGCAGACGACCTCGCCGCACAAACGGCAGTGGTGCTTGCCGGCGAAGAGCTTGAAGGCGCGCAAGCAGTTGGCGCACGTGCTGCGCGACGACTTGGGCACCCAGTGCGACCGGCGGCAGAGCACGGACGCCTCGAGCCCGACCGGCTGCGACGCCGAGCGCCGGAAGAGCCTGCGCGGGGACCGCGGGCCGGCCATTGGCAGGCGAGGCGGCAAAGGAAGTGGTCGCGAAGGATGAAAACGCAGACTGAGCTGCTGCTGGTAGCCCTTGGCGGCGCTGCAACGTCATGGACAGGAATCCAGAGGGCTTTCGGTCGCGTGATTGTGCCAGCGAAGCGGCGCGCCGTTTACCAGAGTGCAACGGCATAGTGAATCCAAGTCAAGAGGGATCCACACCAGCTGGAGCGAGCTCCTGGCTCTTCTGACAGAAACAATCGCGCGAGGTGTTTACTCCAAAATATTGGTACTGTGTACCGTATACTATGTGCAACTCTCTCATTCTGTACCCAAATTCGGGACTTTTGACAGTCGACCCGAGTTGCTGTGCGCACACCTCTTGGTGTCCAACGCAGTCGAGATGCAAGATGAACAGCCAGACGTCCGCCAGTGCTCTCCATCCTGCCCAACAAGCAGCAGCGCAGCGCACCCGCCGGTCTTGAACACTCGGCCATCAAAAACTGTTACTCACTCACTCGCATGCGGCGCGTCACCACCGGCGCTGCTGACGCCCGAGCACCGTCGTCTCGGGCGTGCCGACCATGTGCAGCGTGACGGAGCCGGGCGGGGGCCCAGCAGCCAGTGGTCCGGCAACAACTGGCGCCTCCGTCTCCTCCGCATGTTTGGCGGTGCCGCCCTGCTCACTCTCGCGCTCGACCTCGACCTCTCCCGCCGCCGCCATCGTTTGGTCTCCGTCATAGACCGCAGCTGTCTCGGACGCCTCCTCCTGGTTGAACGTGGCTGTGCTGGCAGTTTTGGCGGCTGCAACTGGCGACAACTTGTGGCTGTTGAGCGCGCGCAGCTCGTTCTCCTTGTCGTCCTCGCTGCCGCCCGAGCTCGCGCTGGTGCTCCCGACGCAGCCCGCGTCACCACCGGGATCTGTACTGGTCAGCAACTGGTCGCTCCCGTCCGTCGAGGCCTTGACACCATCCACCTGCGACGCCTTGGGAGGCTCCGCGGCCTCCTTCTTGACCGCCAGGTCCACGGCGGCGCCAATGATCTCGCCGAGTCCCGAGTTGGCCGCGCGCACCGCCTCAATGTACCGCTTGAGCTGCTCGAACACTGGCTGGATCTCGTCCTGGTGCGTCTTCTGGTTGGAGATCCACACGAGTCCAGTGTGCGTCATCCGCGCGAAGCAAGCGAGCGACCGGTGCGCGTACTGCCGGTAGTACGTTACCACTCGGCGAGTGAGTCGTCTCGGACCGGTACTCGACCCGCTGCCGCTCTGCTCCGGCGTCGGGACGGCGTACTCTCGCTCGTGGTTCAAGTGCGTGAACGGGATCGGGTGCAACCCTTCACAACAGAAACCGAAGCGCTCCGTCAGCGCTCGCTCCACCTGCTGCTGCTCGTGCGGGTCCGTGACCAGGATGAAGATCGGAGCGATGAACGGATGCAGGTCCAGGTTGCTCGAGATGCCGTTCTCCGACATCTGCATGAACTCGAGCCCGAGCTGCTTGGCGCGGCGAGCCGAGCCGGTGATGGCCTCGTCCACGAGCGACCCCATGCAGGCGAGCCACTGCAACTCGACGTGGTAGCACTGCGTTGCCAGCAGCTCCGTGTCGACCTTGGCGATCAGCCAATTCTGGCTCGTGACGCTCTGCGTCGCCTCGGCCGCCCACTGAGCCAGCAGCTTGATGCTGCGGTGACCCACGCGCTTGAACGCGCCGGCACCGCTCGTTGGAAGCTCTGGCCGCCACTCGGTCGATAGCTTGACGTCTGGGAAACCAGTGCTCACATCGGCGCGTGACTTGAGGTAGTCGAAGAACTTCCGACAGCGCTCCGTATACGTTTCCAGCGTGGCTGCAAGAGATCAAGCACAACAGTTAGTGCCGGGTTCTGGTACGAGGATGATGGAGAGACACATACCTTTGCAGTCCTCGGGCGACAACCCGTGGAGCTGCGGCGGGATCAGGCAGTAGAGCAGCCGCTTGTACCGGATGCCCTCGCTCATGTCGTCGATGTATCCGCAGATGAGCTGGTCCAAGTGGTTCCACTGGTACTCGACCTGCGGGTACTTGCGGAACTCCTGCGAGACGGAGAGGAAGCCGTCCGTGACGGGCGACCAGAGCGCGTAGCGGTACTCCATGATGTCGACGTCCGAGCGGCTCGTGACCTTCTGCAGGTACCTCTTGACGTCGATCGTCTGCGTCTCCTCGTTGTACACGATCTCGTGGATCCGGTGGCCCATGCTGAGGCGGAAGACCGTGGCGTTCGCCTGGTCCGCCGCGCCGCCGTTCGCGTCCTCCGTCGTCACTAGCTGGAAGTCCTGCGAGAACCGCTGCGCGACCATCTCCATGACGAGCTCCCGGTAGTCGCGGAAGACGACGCCGTTACTCTCGTCGCGCTCCGGCAGCATAACCGAGTAGAACGACTCGGTGTAGTGCGCCTTGAGCTCCTTCGGGCCCGGGATGTAGTCGCTCGTGAGCGGCAGCAGCGCCGGGAAGCACAGACTGCGCCACTTGAGCACGTTCTGCACGAGCTTGTAGCGGTAGTCCTGGCTCGGCCGCACTTGGCTCCACCGGCGCTGGTTGCTCGTCAGCTGCTTGAGGATGAACTCCTGCGAGTGGAAGATGTCTCCCTTGGCTGCCGCTGCGCCTCCATCCGTCGGCTTGAGCACGGGACTCGACGTGTACGGAGGCGCGTACCCCAGCTGCCCCACGACGCCGCCACTGCCTTCAAGCTGGAACGTACTGGGCAGCGAGTTAGCCGATTGCCGCGGTTCGTCCGACGTGCTGACTTGGGCGTCCACGTAGCCTTGATCGACGTTCAGCGGCGACATGGTGCGGTGCTCGAGCTGCCGCCACCGACTGCTGCCTCCCGCGCCGCCTCCGCTATTGTTACTGCCGTGCTCATTGAATGTCGCCGGCGCGTTGCCACCGGATCCCGTGTGCGTCCCGAGGAACACGCCGCCCGCCCCGCGTTTCTTGAACACGGACCCCATCAGTGGGTTCGCAGGTCGCAGCGGCGGCGTCATGGCCATGCGGTAGCCGCTGAACTCGTTCTCGGACATCTTGGTCGCGACGCGAGGGCGAGAGGCTACGGCGACCGCGAATACTTGGTCGTCGTACACCTCGAACTCGTGCGTCATCTGCTGCTGCGAGACGGCCGAGAACGAGTGCGCCTTGGCCACAGCGCTGCCCCCAGCGTAGGACACCGAGTCGTCGGACGAGAGTAAGGAGGTCGCTCGCGCTCGCACGAGGTCGCTGTCGAGCCCAGCGAGCACAAAGTCGTCGAACGTCGTGGACGAGACGATCGTGGCCGACGCAAAGTTGTCGCGGTCGTCGTCGCTGAGCGGCGACGACGAGTCCTCGGGCTTCTCGAACCCGTTGAGCAGGCGCTCGAGCGGCTTGGGCAGCGACAGGTGGCTGAAGTGCGTGAGGTCGTCGTCGTCGTCGTTATGGAACATGCGGCACATCGGCAGCGGCTCGAACTCCTTGCTCTTGGACACGCGCGGGTGGCACACGGCGCAGAACTGGAACAGGTCGTCGTCCAACGGGCACTTGTGCGGCACGAGCATCGACTCCTGCACGAAGCAGATGGGGATCCACAGCGGCACGACGTACTTCTTGCGCGTCTCCTGCCGCTGGACGCAGTACTTGCACAGGTGGTTGGTCGAGCTCCCGCGCGCGACGGCAGCAGCGGAGGAGACGCCGAGGTCCGCGTTCGCCATGATCATGGACAGCGCCACCTCGTTCAGGGCGTTGTTGATGAGCTCCTGCGACCCCGTGCGCGACCTGCGGGGTCCAGCAGCAGTGCCTCCCTTCGGTCCAGCGGCGTGCTGTTGTGGATGGAGCAACTGGTGGCTGCTGCTGAAGTTGGTGGTGCCTGCTGGGTTGCACAGACACATGTCGGCGACACCCGAGTTCATGTCGCCTCCGTTGTTGCGCGGCGGCAGCTTCATGTCGGACAGGTCCGACTCCTTGAACAGGAACAGCGGGCACTTGTGCAGCGGCCGAGAGGCCAGCGAGATCATGTCGATGCCGATGCCGTGGTCCATCATGCGCTGCTCCGTGATCTCCGACAGGCGCTTGTTGACCGAGAAGATGCCGTTGCCCGCCGTGATGAGCACGACGCTCTGCCCGCTGCGCGACAGGTGCCGGTCGATGTGGTGCTTCTCGAAGATGTTGAGCACGATATTGACGGCCTCGAGCACGTTGCCGTCGCGCGCGTTCGACGGCGCTCCGCAGCGCGGCGGCGGTGAAGCTGACGGGTCCACGGCCTCGTCCATCCACGGGGTACTACTGGCGGCGTCTGGAGGTGTCGGACTCGGGCCAGAGGAGGAGAACGGGTCCGTCGGCGAGAACGACGAGACGTACATGTCCGCAGGCGACCGCCAGCCGCACAGGTGCGGGAAAGCGTTGATCTCCTCCTTGATCCGCACCAGCAGCGGCTGCACGTCCGTGATGGTGCTGTCGAACGTCACGATCTTGTAGAAGTCCTGGTAGTGCCGCCCCTGCTCGTCCACGCCGATGGAGAAGCAGTCGCTGCGGCCGTACGGGAAGGTCGAGCCCGTCTCGTCGTTGATAGTCGGGCCCTCGCTTGTGGAAGTGGCGGCGCTGCCGACTGCCGGCTTGCGCTTGGCGGCCACCCTGGAGCGGCCGACGCCGTACGAACTTGACTTGTCCATGTCTGGGTAGTAGCTGCGCGCGTAGAAGAGGATCGTGAGGCTGTGCGAGACCTTGTGCTTCATCCACTTGCTGAGCACGTTGCGCACGACGAGCAGGAAGATCTCGAGGTACAGGTTGCCCGAGTTGGCCATGTCCCACATCTCGGGGCTGATCTGCACGAGCCACATGACGCGCGACGTGCACGAGCGGAACGTGAACTTGGTACGGTCCGTCACGACCCCGCTGCGCACCTTTTCGCCATTGCAGCGGATGTCCATGACCTGCCAGCGCGCGCTCTGCTCGCGGATGCTTCGCCCAACATGCAGCGCCGAGCCCGCCAGCGCCTTCTGCAGGTACCACAGGTCGCGTCTCGACATGAAGTGGTCCTTGAGCGAGATCTCGACGAAATCCACCTCGACCTGCGCCTTGGGCAGGAAGCGCACCGTCACGTCCTTGAAGGCCGCGAGCTGGAACAGCGCCGCCGTCTCCTTGAGCACGCTCACCTGCAGCTTGGCCTTGATGGGCGTTGCGCTGCTCTCCGGGACTTCAAGCAGTAGGTGCTGGCGCGGAGAGCCCTCCGACAGCCGCTCGGCGCGCTCGGCGGGCGACAGCAGCGGCGACAGGTCGAGAGACGCCGCCATCGGGTGGAACACCTCGACCACGTAGTCGCGCCAGACCATCTCCTTGAGCTGCGGGAACGCCTCGGGGTTCAGCACGATCTCCTCGCCGCCCATGAACTCGTGTCCGTGCACGTGCAGCTTGATCTGCGCCGCCGCGTGCACCGTTTGCTGCCGCTTCCTGCTGTTTCCGCCGCCGCCGAGGCTGCTCCGGTCCGTCGTCCTGGACGACGCGCCGACGCTGACTGACGCGCCAGAAGCCGATGCAGAGCTCGCACCACCAGCTACTCCATCAGCAGAAGACGTCCCGGGAGTGGACGCGGCGCCAACCGCCGCCTTGGCCGCGCGGCGGCGCTCGTAGCGTCGGCGCATCGGTCGCTCCGCTTGCTGCCTTTCCCGTGACTGTGGTGCGTTTGCTGGTCACCTACCTTGGCTAGCGCCACCAGTTGGTGTGGCACCACAGATAGTGGCTGGAAGGGGCACTCAAGGGTAGGAATGTACCCATTTCAGAGGTGACCAAGATAAACTGAAGCTGCTGCGGAGGCTGAAGCCTGTCGAGTTGTGCTATTCCATTCGGCGATCACCGCGCCAAGCAGTGCGCCTTGTCTTCCTCTCTACCAAAGCTGTCTGCTGCCCGACGGGTCCGAGGCGCGGGCTTCGTATCCGAGCCGCCACACGCGAGTCCGCAGTCGCAGCCGCGCGTCATCTCCTCGTGTGGCCTGTGTGGCTTTATAAGCACTCGCGCAGCCGCCCGAGCGCGTGTTTTACAGCTTCTTTCCGCGCTTGCGGGGCTTGGCGTTCACCACGATCGCCGAGACCATCCTGCAGTCACCAGAACCAAAGGAGCATCCGTCAGAGCGCGTTCTACAGCCGGATCTCATGCAAACCGCACTGTCCCCACGTACCAGTACATGCCGTAGACGATCTGGAGGCCGTAGAAGACCGTCTTGGCGATCGACTCGGTGCGCGCCGCCTGCAGGTTCTTGAACCGCAGGATCTCGGTCGGGTCCATCAGGTGCTCGTTCCGCATGACCCTGCCGTTATCGATATCGAAATGGGTCAGTGACGAGGACGAGGACACTGCCAAGATACAAAGAGGGCGAACGCACCGACGCGCGTGCCAGACGGCGATCGGCAGGTTGAACAGAAACACCCACGGCGCCCACGCGAGCAGGCAGAACAGCATGAGCAGTCCGTGCAGAATCATCTCGGGGACTGGAGAGAGAGAGAGAACAAGGCACCGTTAGCGTTTCAGTTTCGAGGAGTGTACCGTACACGCACGCGCAACCGCCACGCAAACGCACACACGAGCTTGTTCAGGCGCTTGGACACGTCCGCGGGGTTCAGGTGGTCCAGCTCCAGCTCATCCAGCGTGATCAGCTGCGGCATTCATCCCCAGCAATGGCAACGTGTCAGCAGAGAACGTGTGGAGAAAGCGACAGTCCGCGGCGACCGCACCCAGTAGCCATTGAGGAATGTCAGCGCGACGATGTCGATGAAGCTCAGCACCGCCAGCAGGACACTCATCGTGGCAGGCGCCTTCTTGTCCTCTACGTCGGCGGCGGATCGATCTGGTCGGCTCCCTCCTCCTTGGTCGCTTGCGTAATGTTACAGTCCCTTGACGCGCGGTATTCTCTGTGGCGGAAAGGGGGGATTCCCAACCATTGGTCAAAATACGGAGCATCGAGCTACTTTCATTGGTAGAAAAACAAATGACATCGGCGACTTGAAGTCGCAGTTGCCGTCCTGCAGGATTCGTCGGAAAGGACGGAAAGGACGCGAACATGGCGGCGCCGCTCTCGAGACACTGTACGCGCGGCTGTGGCTGCATGGGACGCACGAGGGGATCGCGGTCGGACTCACCTCGCTGTGGGATGTCGTTTGATGTGTCTGCGCGCTCGGCCGGCGGTCGGCAGCCCACTTTCTGGCGCACTCGAGCAACGTCAACTGCCTCCGCTTCGGCCGCAAGTCGGTACGTCTCGCTGCGTTACTCTATCGCTTCACACGGTGGGGAGGCGTCGACACTAATGACTTCTGTGTATTGTACGGCAGGGGCAAGTGGCTGCGACCGGCGGGGACGACAACATGGTGAACCTGTGGCGCATGCGCGAGAAGGAGACCAAGAACATCATGGTGCGCCGCTGTCTGGGCCCTATACCTTTCGTACAGGGAAATCCTAACGCTTGAACCTCTATATAGAGCCTATCAGGACACCAGAGCGCGGTCGAGAGCGTCGTGTTCGACCCGGCGGAGAAGAAGGTCGTGGCTGGGTCCAAGGCCGGGTCCATCAAGGCATTCGACCTGGAGGCGGGCAAGGTGAGCCGCACGCTCAAGGGCCACATGTCGACGTGCACGACGCTCGACTACCACCTGTACGGAGACTACGTGGCGTCCGGGTCGCTCGACACGGTGGTGAAGGTCTGGGACCTGCGCACCAAGGGCTGCATGCAGACGTTCAAGGGCCACGGCACGGACGTGACGAGTCTGTGCTTCACGCCGGACGGGCGGTGGCTCACGTCGGGCGGCGCCGACGGCACCATCAAGATATGGGACCTCACGGCCGGCAAGATGCTGCGCGACTTCTCGGACCACGGCGGCGCCATCACGGGGCTCGAGTTCAACCCAGAGGAGTTTATCCTCGTGTCGTCGTCCACGGACCGCACGGTCCGCATCTGGGACGTGCAGGAATTCGCGCTCATCGGCGTCTCGCCCGTCGACAACGCCACGGTACGGACTTGAGCTCTTTTGGGGCTGGAGGATGCACTGAGAGAGGGATGCTGACGTGGGGTTTGTGTTTGTGTGTGTGTCTTGCCGCCAGACAACCACGATGAGCCACACATTGACCGAGCCGTACACCGGGAAGTACCTGATGTGCTGCTCGCAAGAAGCGATCCGCGTCTGGTCGTACGAAACCGCCATTGAGGTAAACTCCCGTGCTAGTTGGTGTGTACTTCCGGTCGTATGGGCTGATGGTATGCTGATACACATTGTGGCTGTGGTGAAAGTGTCATGACAGCGTCGTGAGCTCTCGCTCCAAGGACTTGGGCATCGCCGAGACGCCGGTCGACTCGACGATGTTGCAGGACATGAAGCTCATGGGCGGCTCGATCCAGGACGCGTTCGTCTCGATCTGGGTACTGGACCTTATGCAAGTCCGGCCGTTTGGGAATCCTGCGACCGCGCCTGCGACTGGAGGCGGCGGCGGCGTCTCGAGCTCTGCGCCGACGCGCAATGCTGGGCGGCCAGACTCGGCTCGAGGAGCTCCTCCAAGAAACGTGGCGACGCCATCTCGAGTGGCTGCTCCTCCTCCGCTACGGAACGAGCCATCTGCAGCTGCTGGGATACTTCCATACAAACCCGAGGAGGATGCACGACGGAGTCTTGACCGAGCAGCAGCAGCAGCAGCAGCATCGCGTCCAGAAACGCCGGGTATGGTGCCCGTCCCAAGCAGCATGTACCGCCCTCCAACACAAGATGCGCCGATGGATCGTCCATCATCGCAGCCTCGCACGTCGGGAGCAATCAGCCGTCCGCAGACGCAGAACACGCCTCGACGAGGTGCGTTACTGACGAATGCATGTATGGACTGTGGTCGTTGGCTGTGTGTTAATGTGCGTGGTCGTCTTGAATGCAGAGGATCCGCTGCCAGCACCCCAAGACCGTTCGTCTCGACCCCCGAGCGCCAGACCGCCGTTCAGCTACGATCCTCATGGTAAGTCGTTTTTTAGTGCTGCGTCGAAGCGTTAGCTGACGATTGTGTTGTGGTTGCGTTGCTCGAATTGCATCCATCAGATCCTCAGGCGGAGAGCGCAGTGGACGAGACTCCAGCTGCCAGTGCAAAGGTACAGAGTGCGATGTCCAATTAACTACAGATCTCTGTCCCGATGGCTGACTATCTGTGTATGGGTGTGTTCAGCCTAGCCCAGAAACTCCCAAGGCCGAGCGGGTCGTCACGTCCGACTACATTATGGAGCTGCGGTGCGGCATGGACACCTGCGTCAAGACATTCACCGCGCGGCAAAAGTGCGCGCAGCAGTTGTTGTCGTACTGGGAGAAGGGAAACCTGCACGACAGCTTCCGCTACCTGAGCCAGCTCCCCAGCGGCAAGCGTGAAGCGCTCGTCGTCGATCTCCTGCGCTCTACGGACCTTCAGTCTCTCGGTGTCGACTTGGAGACGTGCGTCCTGCTGCTGCCGCTGGTGTCCGAGCTCCTCAACAGCAAGCTAGAGCTGTACGTGCGGATTGGGTAATTGATCGAGGACACTGCCAGCTGACCGTTGTTGTTGTGGCTTTGCCAGGTACTTGGACGCGGGGATCGAGTCGGCGCAGAAGCTGTTCAACGCATTCTCCCCCATCGTCAAGGATGCTCGCGATGCCCGGCCATTGCGAGCGCGCGAAGTCAACTTGGCTGGCGAGGAGAGGTGCGTCGCCTTGGTATTGTGGAGAAAGCAGTCGTGGATACCTGCTGATTGTATGAATCTCACAGGTGGCAGCGCTGCAGTTCGTGCGATGCGTACTTCCAGGAGCTGAACCGCCAAGTTGGGCAGCTCGAAGCGGCAGGCGGCGCGGGCTTCCCCCTCGTCGATCGAAAGCTTCACGCGCTTGCCCGAGCGCTCACCGACTTTTATCAGTGAACAACAGCGACCCAGCTCAAGCACCAAGCAATTACATGATGGAGCGAGTGAATGGAGCGCGGCAGGCGGAGATGATCCTCTCAAGTGGCGCATGAGCAACTGGCTGGTGCTAGAGGTTTTCCAAGCCGTGAGATTTACTTGTTTACCATTCTGACCTGGTGTTAGCTGCAGCAGATCGGCTGCCGGTGGCGCCTAGAGCCGATCGAGCCTAGAGCCGCGAGGTGGATCGCACCATGGTGGCCTGGATGATGCCGTGCGGCTCGTCCGTGGGGAGGAAGACCTCTCCGTGCGGGTGGATGTTCTTGAAGCCGAAGCGCGCCGTGTCGACGGGGATGTTGTGGATGTTGGGCATGGTGATGCTCACGTCGTGCACGTAGGCGCACTGCTCGAGCACGGCCTCGCCCATCTTGTAGAGCGTGAACTGCACCGCGGGGCTGGGCACGCCCACGTCGGACGGGCCGGCGAACGTGTCGATGAGCGCGCGCTTGACGGCCTCGGCCTTGGCCTTGAAGCCGCCGCTCTGGATGCCCGCGGGCGTGTAGTTCCAGGAAGCCGTCACCTCGGTGGCCACGAGGCGGTCGGGCACGTCCTGCAGCGTCGTGTACTCGTCGCGGAAGAAGTCGACGAACGCGCTCTGCGTCGTCTTGAGCACGCGCAGCCCCGTGAGCCCCGAGCGCACCGTCACCTCGCCCGACTTGCGCGCCACCACACTGTGAGGGGAAGGACAAGGACATGTCAGCTTCATCACTCGACCAGCCAGTATGATCGAGAAGGAGGAGATGGAGACGTACTAGGTGTTGGCGACGCCCGTGGCCGTCGAGTTGACGAACGCGTGGTGGTGCGGACGCACGGCGCCGCTGGCGTCGGCCGTCTCGAGGCGCTGCCACGGCGTCTCGAAGAGCTTGACCTTGGCCACGTCGATGATGCCCGGGTGGCGCGTGACAAAGTGCTTGGCGAGCGCGATGCCGAACTCCTCGAGCGTCGAGAACTCGTGCTGCTTGGCCACCGCGTAGACCGTGTTCTTGACCGAGTCGGTGGGCAGCACCGAGCCGTTGTCGCCGTCGTAGTAGGCGCTGGCGGCCGGCGAGCCCTCGAGCAGCACCTGCGCCTCGAGCTGCAGCACCTCGTGCTTCTGCGGCGTGCGCGTCACCTTGAGCATGCGCACGCGGCCCTTGCCGTGCTCGTGCGTCAGGAGCTTCACCACCATGGTTGAGGAGGGGGAGGAGGCGGAGAAGAGAGGGCGGAGAAGAAGGAGGCTTGAGGCAGGCGGGGCGAATCGCAAAGTGACGAGGAACCGCAATGGCCGCCAGCTTGGTGGATCGGATCGCCTCCTTCCGCCAAGGTTACGGCGGCGCTTGCGTTCGCGTAACCCAGCCTACCCGCCACCACGTGAATGCGAACAAGATCAGACGGTCGGTCGGTGGTCGGTCGGTCGGGCACTCGCATTCAGTAAGCGTGTCTGTGCACCGGGACCGGTGGTGGGCATTGCCAATTGTTCTGACGCGCGCCTCGTCATGAAAGGCGTAATTACCCCAGCAGGCAGTCCTTTTCGTAAAAATGCGCAGGTCCGTTCGTAAAAACTTCCACCTAACGTTTTTTTGCCACATGCCTTGGTGGTCAAGCTGTGACCGCACGAATTGTTCAAGGCACGACGAGCAAGCGCACCACCTAGCTGCCTGCCCCGCTCCCTCCGAGGCAGCCACTTCCCCCACTCCCCGCAGCCGCCGCCCCCGTCGACCGCCCGTCATGCACGCGCAGGCACTACAGCTGCGCCACGCGCTCGGTCGCTCGGCCTTGCGATCCGCGTCCAGCCACTTACGACCGCTGCCGACGTCCACCTCGATTGCCGCGGCGCTCAGTAGCCTAACAGCCGCAGCCGAGCGTGACGCGCACCAAAATCCCCACCAAGACACGGACACTGACGCGCAGTCGTCGCCGCACACGAGGAGACCGGCCGCGCGCACGAGCACCAAGCAGTTTAACCTGCTGGGGGTGGCGGCCGACACTGGCGGAGGCGGCAAGAAGGCGCCGCGCCGAGGCAGCGCAACCGCTGACGGCCAGCGGCTCGGCAAGGGCTGGCACAACAGCGGCGGCCGGAAGCCCAGCAAGTGGTGGAAGAAGATGGACCGCGCGTCCTTCCGCAAGCTGCTGGACGAGTGCATGGCCACGGGCAAGGTCTCGTCCGTGCTCCGCAAGGTATGTTGCTTGCGCTTGAAGTATGTATGCATGGCGTCTGTCTTGTTCTCTCGGCCAACACAAACGTTGTGTGCCCACTATCAAACCGCCAGTATATGGACGAGTTCCCTATCGAAGACCAGGCGTGGTCGCCGCAAGAGCTCGTCATGATCACGAGCGCGCTCATCAAGATGAACCGCAGCGAGATCGCGCTCGAGGTGCTGCGCAGCCAGGACAAGCAGCAGGAGCCCAACCTGGACCGCCTGAACCGCGTGGCGGCCGAGAGCGCGCGCCTGGGCAACGCGCGCGTGGCGCTCGGCGTGCTCGACATCGTCAAGCACTTCGCCATGCAGCCGGACGTCATCACGTACACGAGCGCCATCCACGCGTGCGCGCGCGGCAACCGCGGCGACGTGCCCATGGCGCTGCATCTGCTGAACGAGATGATCGCGGTGGGCGTCGCGCCGAACGCGCGCACGTACGGCGCGGCCGTGCTCGCGTACGCGCGCATGCAGCGCTGGGAGGACATCGAGGACATGATGAACTCGATCCCGTTCGACGACGACGCGCACAAGTCGGACGTGTTCGCCAGCGCCATCATCACGTGCACGCGCAACCGGCAGTACCTGTTCGCCACGCGCCTCTTCCAGATGCTGCTGCAGGACGGCGTCTACCCGGGCGACAACCTGTGCAACGCGGCGCTGAGCGCCTGCGCGCGCACGTCCGACCTGGACAACCTCACGCGCATCTTCAAGCTCATGGAGACGCACGCCAAGCCGACCATCTACACGTTCAACTCGATGATCTCGGCCTACGGCAACGCGCGCGACATGGAGGAGGCGCTGCGAGTGTTCCAGGGCATGGCAGCCCACGGCGTCGAGCCCGACGTGGTCACGTTCAACGCGCTGCTTCTGGGCACCGTACGCTCGCGCAAGCTCGACCTCGTGCCCTACATCCTGTCGCTCATGGCGGACGCCGGCGCCAAGTGGGACGTCTACACGCTCAACATGCTGCTCGAGGGCTGCACGCTGGACGGCGACGTGGACAAGGCCGAGCGGTACTGGGCCATGGCGACGAACCCCAAGAGCGACGAGCAGAACGTGCGGCTCGACCGCACGCACTTCGAGACGCTCATGGCCGTCTACTACGCGGCGGGTCAGTTCGCCCCCATCCTGAGTCTGTGGCAGGACCACTACGTGTGCCGCCGCCGCGCCAAGAGCTCCAAGACGCTCAACTTCCTGCTGCGCGCATGCTGCGGCCTCGGGGACGACGTGCGCGCGGCCGAGCTCATCGACGAGTTCTCCGGCCGCGGCCTGCCGATCTCGTCCGTCAGCCGCAACCATTTGCTGTCGGCGATGCTGGCGGCCGGCAAGCTGGAGCAAGCGCGCTCGTACCTGAAGCACCTGTGCGAGGACAGCGACTCTGGCGGCGCGCTCGCCACGACCTTCTCGTTCACGGCCGTGATGAAGCACCTGCTGGCCGCCGACCGGCCCGCCGAGGTGATCGACGTGCTCGAGCAGTACACGGCGACCCGCGAGCGCGGCGCCAAGTGGCAGAACCCGCTGCTGCACTACCCCGCGGACGCCGTGTACGTGCTGGCGATGCGCGCGGCGCGCGCGCTGGGCGACCACGAACTCGTGCTGGCCGTGTACGACGAGTTGCCCGTAGTGCTGTCCACGACGGTCAAGCAGGCGCTGCTTGAGGTGGCGGTGGACTCGTGCGACGCGCATGGAGACTGGCGCGCGGCCGTCGCGCGCTTCGACGAGATCACGCGCGAGCGGCCCGAGGGCAGCGGTGACCACCACAAGAACGCAGAGCTGTACGAGAAGGTGGTCAAGATCGTGGCACGCGCCGGAGAGTTTGAGAGCGCGCTGGACGTGGGCGGGGGCGACTGGTACCGCCAGAACCGCAACGACATTGGCTGGACCGTGTGAGGCGCTGGGTGTTAGGTAGAGCGCGGTGAGTCGCGGGTAGGGAGGCGCAAGGAGAGAGGGACAAGTTGGCAGCGAGCAGCATATTGCGATAGCAAATACACATGGATGTACCGAAGGTTGCCGTGGCGACCAGCGAAGTCCACCACCAGTCGCAATTTTGATATTATGTTAGACCGAGTATTAACCCATGAAGGGTGAAATATATATTTTGAACACAAGGCATCGATAAATTAATTGATGCACGCATGAGATGGGGCTTCTGCTGTTTTTAGGGTTGGATTGCACAAGAGGGACATAGGGGTGGGGTGCGCGTTGTATATTACGAGGAGGGAAAATTAAAAAAACAGCCGTATCTTCATCTATAAATTACTACTGACGAGCAAGGCTGGCACTCGGCCCATCTATGGAACTCTATGGTCCAAGCTCCATGCTTATGGGGCATTCCCTCTCTGCATCTCGGTCGCTCTACTCGTTGGTCTAGGTCCTCTTGAGATCCTTGGAGGCTCTCCGGCAGTGCTACGCGTATAGCTTGCGGTACAGCGTCTCCTGCGCGTGTCGAGCCTCGAGGTAGGCTGCGTGGGCCGCGACGTTGGGCGTCTGCCGCTCCACCTGCGAGTCGCTCAGCTGTCTAGTCGCCTCGAGCGAGTGCAAACCCAAGTACGAGCCCGCGAGCGCCGCGATGCCCCGCGAGGTCGTCTCGGCCGCCGCCGTCTCGAGCACCAGGTCCTTCCCGGAGCAGTCGGCGAGCATCTGGCGCCAGACCCGCGACTTGGAGAGAGCCGTTCCGCTCGCCACGATCGTCGCGCCCGGCTCAGCGTGGCTCGCTTCAACAACAGCAAGTTCAAGTTAGCTGTGAGTAATGGGACCCAAATGGGTGGACGAGAGAGAGAGAGAAAGAGAAGAGACGCACCGACTAGCGAAAGCAGGAGTGCGATGCGAAGTGCGACGGACTCCATACCGGCGCGCAGCAGCTCGAGGGGACTCGTCCACTTGGAGATGCCCGTGATGGAGCACGTGGCGTCCTCGAGCCAGCCAGGCGCGCGCTCGCCGCTCAAGAAGGGCAGTACCGTCAGCGAGTGCTCAGCGGCGCGCAGCTTGGCCAATTCGGCGTCCACTCGCTCGTCGTCGCCGAGACGCAGCACACGGCGGAAGAACTGGTACACGGAGCCCCCGTCGCTGAGCGCGCCACCTAGCAACACGCGGTCCTGGCCGATGCGGTAGCACCAGAGCCCGCGCGGCACCTTGGTCGTGTTCATGGCGCTCAGCGGTAGAACCACGCGGAGTGCCGCGCTTGTTCCGATGGTCACGGCGATGTGTCTGTCCAGTTGATACGCGAACCATTCGTTAAAACCCAGCCAACGAGCCACCAAGGTAAGAAGAGGCCGACGACGTACGACGCGTCGAGGCACTTGGAGCCGATGTTGGCGGCCGCGCCGTCGCCCACGCCGAGGAAGAACGGCACGCTCTGCAGCTCCGGCCAGCGGCGCGCGAAGGCCGGCGAGAGACCGATGAAGGGCGTGGACGAGTCGGCCACGGGCGGCAGCTTGGCCGCGTCCATGCGCGCGAGCTCGAGCAGCGGCGCGTCCCACTTGGCGCGGCGGAAGTCCAGCAGACCCATCCACGAGACCTCGGAGAAGCTCATGGGCAGGCCGAGGGCGCCACAACCCGACCACTTGCCGATGAGGAAGCCCGAGAGGCTCTGCCACTTGTGCACGCGCTCGACCAGCGCCGGGTCCTCGTGGTGCAGCCGCAGGAACGTCGCCGGCGCGTACGCCGGGTGGATCACTGTGCCTGTGCGGTCGTGGGCGTCGTCGAGCGCGCCGCGGCCTTCCAGCGCCTCCCGCAGCTGCCGAGCGCACGCCGCCGCCCCCGGACGCCGTCCAGCATACTGCAGTCGTCATGTCTAGTCGTCAGTGCGGTGCGCAGCGGTGTAACCCCAGTCAGCAGACTGCCTCACCGTGTACACTGGCGTCACTGGGTCTCCCTGTTGCCGACGTCGACCGCCGTCAGACCCCGCCAGAACCCCTTACAGCCACTCTACCGCATCAACACGCACCTTGCCGTCGACGCCCAGCATGTTCATGGCAAAAGTGCTGAAGCCGACGCCGACCACGCGGTTGTTGAGCTCTGCGGCCCGCAGGAAGGCGAGCACTCCGTCCACGAGGCGCTCGACCTCCGTGGCGATGCGCACCGCGTCGGCCTCGCCGTGCTCGTCGATCGCGTCCGCGTGCTGCTGCTGCATGGACCCGTCGAGCAGCACCCACTCGGCGCCTTGCGGGTCAGTGTGGACGAGCGCGAAGCAGCTCGCGCGCATGGACGAGCTGCCGATATCCACCACGATGACCAGCGGCGAGTCGCGGTACTTGTCGGGCTGCGCGCGGCCCGCCAGCAGCGCCAGGCGAGCTGAACGCGCTCGATGCTGCTGCGCCAGTGCTGCTAGAGCCAGCGCGCCGCTGGCGGCGACGGCGGCGGCGAGCGCGGTCTTGCTGCCAGTCATGGAGGTGGTTGGCTGGTTGCTTGATGGCAGATGTGGAAATGGGGTGGTGGATCGGGTGACGCAGGAGCGAAACCTGGTGTTTGGACTATGAGGTATGGCGGTTTTATCGCACTTCAAGCGTCATCGATGATGACACGCATTCCGAAGGAGTAACCATTAGATTAAAACACCCCCCTCTTTTTTACGCGCGTTGATTGGCTCAGTACCCCCACCCCGCCCCTCCCACCCAAAAGTAGCCTAATTTGGGTCGTCGAACGTATTTTGGGTTCATTGGGCGGATAAGAATGCCAGTTGCCATTGTGCCGTTTCGCGTCCGCCTCTGAGGCGGAGCTCGAGGCCTCGTCAAAGGAGGAAGAAGAGCGCCAGCGTCGTACACGGGAGAGAGCGGTACATTACAGCAGAGCGCGGCGAGCGACCGGAAGCGCGCGTGTCCCTTTGCGGAGACGACGAGCGCGGCGCTGGCAACAACAACAATGATGACGGCAGCGCCAAGAGCGACGAGAAGAATGACAGTGTATGCG
>JAADXY010000586.1:0-18476 GCA_023338065.1 Phytopythium montanum
GTCACCAGCATATTGAACGACCCTGACAGTGTGGATCAGCTTCCAAAGGATCCACAACAACCACAGCAGCTCACTCTGCCCCAGGACGCGCTCGTATGGATGAAAGGCGACCCGGGACCTTTTCCTTCTCTTAGCGACGTGAAAATCAGCGGCTGTAGAGCAGCGGCAATTTTTTGGTCGTAGGCTGTAGCAGGGCAGCATCAACCTGTCGGTCATCTGCAGCAGTACTATCTTGACGGTCGTCGGCAGCAGCAAGGTCAGCAGCAGCGACTTGTCGGTCGGCGGCAGCGGCAAGGAAAGCAGCAGCGAATTGTCGGTCGGCGGCAGCAGCAGGAACGGTGGCAGCCAGCCGATGGAGCGGCAGCAGCACAGCAACAGGACACAGCTGGAGGTATCAGCAGTTTGATGATGAACTTGGGCAGATCTCGGCCGCACCATCGATAGCATAGCTCCCCTTTTCATTTTATCCCCCCAGTTCATAAACGCATTGCTGGATCATGTAAATGTGAGGGGAATATGAGGGTTGCTCGCGGTAAAACAACGACGGAAGCAAATGGCGGTCTGACTGATCCGTGAGTATACGCTGTATAGTGCTGGTGTAATGTGAGCTTGGCTATGGTCGGATAAATGGGATCATGTCCGGAAAAGCATTTGGCTCCCTTTTATGTCCGAAAATCAAAGCCGGGCTTTTGCCAACACTGCTCCAGCAGTGTCTGCAGCATACAGAGGTCGGTCGATATGACCAGTAGGTCCCGTGAGAGGAGGTCGGGCAGGTCCGCAAGCGACAGCTCCGTCGCCGTCGCGTCCTGCGGTCCCGGCAGTGTGGCGTGTAGCCACTGGAGCGCCTCGAGATGGCCGCTGCGTACCGCCGCACGCAGCATCTCCTCGTCCACGGCGCAGTAGAAGTGCTCGAAGACGATTTCGGCGAACGGAATGGCGTTGATGCGGACGGCGGTCGTCGCGACTAGCCGCGCGCGCCGCCGCTTGTCGAGGAAATGCACCGACGGATCCGCCTTGAGGGACGAGAGAAGAAGCGCAGCGAGGTCTCTCTGCCCGTGTTCGAGCGCGGTCGAGATGAAGGACGCCGCGACGGGGACCAAGTAGTGACGGATGGCGTCCACGGCCTCGGGAACCGCCTGCACCTGCGGAGAGCACGCCGCCAGCCCCCGGTCGACGCTGACGAGCGTCATGCCAGACTCGCGACTGAAAAAAAGGAAACGAAACATCTACTAAGCTAAGTGAGAAAATGATGAATCTTTGTATCAAGACTGGGTTGAATCAGCGTCATTCCTCACTTATATCAGTGGCCAACGACAACTGAGCCAACCTCGGCTGGCTGCGTGCGTCTCCGGCCTCCCACGCTGGGTCCGCCGCGCACCGCGACGCATGGGGAAGCGCACGTATCGGCGTGGCGGAGCCTGTCGCTCGCTCCCGGCCGTCCGTCAGCTTGTCGGTCAGGCGCGCGGTCGCTCGGACCAGAGTCACGGAAACGGAAGGAAAATGGCAAGTCGCGCTGACACCACGCTCTGAACCAGAGAGCGCGACGGTCGACGGAGATGGCTGGCGACTCCAGTTGACGGCCCGAAACGGCGGATAGGCACCGACTCGCCTTTCGCCCGTCGAGTCGAGTTGAGGCAGTCGGCGACAAGCGGACCGCGTGGCAGCCGGTCGGACGAAGAACGTCGGCGGGATGCCGGCGCTCGCTCTGCTAGTGGCGCTCGTCGCGGTAGTAACGACTGCTGCTGTTGAAGCGGACTTGGAGGCCGAGTCGACCCTTCAGGAGTGGTTCACGGACAACTTCTTGGACGGAGAGACGCAGCTGGTGGCTGGCGCCAGCGCCGACCGCGCGGCATTAGGGGACGAGTTCCTCGTGTGCGGCGGACTGCCGGCGTTGCAGACGCGATCATCCGTGCTGCCGGCAAATGGAGGCTGCCCGGACGTCTTCACGGCCGTCAACGGCTCGTGCACGTGCTTGACGGGGCTGTCGAGCGATGCGGACGCCTGGACGTTCCTCGTGCGGCCCCAGACGGCGACTGGGACGGGCACTGGTGACCCGCTGCCAGTCACACAACCAGCCACGGACGTGCTCGAGATCGACGCCATCCGGTCGCTTTGGGTGCCCTCGACGCTGCTCTCACTGTACGTGACGTTCGCACTGTGGTGTGTACCGAGCGAGACTGGTGACAGCTGATGGTTGACGGTGGCAGGCGGTTCAAGGGCGTCGGCAGCTCGCCAGTGAAGCTCACGATCGTGCCGGACGACCGCTCGGGCGTCGGCAACTTGTCGCCGATCGTGCAGCCGACCGACGCCACAGTCAACGTGACGGTCATGTACGTGCGCACTGCGTCTTGTACGTCTAGAAGTACAGCTGGTGACTCGCGATTGCTTTGATTGGGACTGCCTGAGCAGCGAGTTCTTCAACATTGACCTGTACCAGACGACGATCTCCGCGGGGTCGATGATCCCGACTTCTGCGACCGACATGTACGTTCACCAAGGCAGTTTGTGCTCCCATATGCAGCCTGAGCTGACGCGCCGGTGGTGCAGAACCCTCCGCGACTGCAACATTTCGTCGTTTGGATTCGACTTCGCCACGGGTTTGGGCAACATCAAGACCATGTACGTGGGGGCCATTGAGGTGGAGTCGATGACGAGAAAAGTACCCACCACGTATTCTCAGTGACTTGTCGATGAACCAGCTCGTCAGGCCCTACGCTGGACTCAACGTCACGGGTCTCACGTGCTCCTACACGCTCTGCGTCCTCGAGGAGTTGTACGTCCCGCGTTCGGCCTGCCACGCTCTCCAGCCGACGGTCGTCTCACTCGGTATGGTGGACAGCAACATCTCGTTCAATCGCTTGACGGAGTTCCCGAGCATCGCGCTGGACATCAAGACGCTGCGCAAGTTGTGCGTTGCCTGCTCTGGCTGCTCTTGATCTAACTAACTGCTTGTGAAACTAAACCCGACTGAGTGCCGAAGCGCAGGTACATGCAAGGCAACCCACTGAGCGACTGGAACGTAAGCAACGCCGTCTTCGAGCGCATCGAGAGCCTCGACGAGCTTGTGGCCGACGCGCCTGATGAATCCGCCTATGGCTGTCCCCAAGGCGGGTGGAAGACCGCGCATGACGTCCGCTTCTGTGTCGCCAGCGATGGCTCGACTGCCTCGGGTGGCTCCGCTTCTGCAGGTGCGAGTTGATGTCAACGGGTGGTATGGTCGAGTGACTGATCGACCTGCTTCGTCCACTTAGACACGACGACGGCCATGCTTGAGTACTCTGCCATCACCGGCGCGCTGCTGGTCGTGGCGCTCTTGGGCGTCCTAGTCTGGCAGCGCCGGCGGTACAACGCTGAACAGCTCGAGCGCGAGAACCGCCAACGACCGTCCACAATGGGCACAATGACTCGCGGGGAGAACGCGGCGGCGCAGGCGCTGCTGCTTCGCGAGCCGCAGCTGTTGGCTCGACGCGTCGACTACCGCGACTTGAAGCTGACCAAGTGTCTGAGTCGCGGCGGCTTCGGGCTCGTGTTCTCCGGCGAGCTGCACGGCCGACGGGTGGCGGTCAAGAAGATGCGAGCAGACATGGGCGTGGCGTTCCACCAGCTCGAGCTGTTCGTGCGCGAGATCTCGCTGATGGCGAGGCTGCAGCACGAGCGGGTGGTCGAGTTCGTGGGCGTCGCGTGGGAGGCCACGTCGCTGATGGACATGGCCGCCATCACAGAGCTCATGGAGGGCGGCGACCTGCGCGACGTGCTGTACCACCACCACGCGCGGCGACTGCACCACTCGCACACGGGCTCGACGTCTCCCAGCGAAGAGCGAGACGCTACCGACGAGCGGGTGGTCGACGAAGGTGAGGCACTGACGTGGTCGGGAGCCAAGCTCAAGATCGCGCTGCATGTAGCCCAGGCACTCGCGTACCTGCACTCTCGGTCTCCGCCGGTGGTGCACCGCGACCTCAAGTCCAAGAACGTGCTGCTGTCGTCGGCGCTGGACGCCAAACTGGGCGACTTTGGCATCTCCCGCGAGCGGCCGGAGGAGGCGGACGAGGCTATGACGGCGGGCATGGGCACCAACTTCTGGATCGCGCCAGAGGTATTGCTGGGCGAGGCTTACGACGAGCGCGCCGACATCTTCTCGTTCGGCGTCGTGCTGTCCGAGATCGACACGGACGACTTCCCGTACTGGAACGCCAAGAACCCTCCGCAGGGCGGCCGGTTCGAGGAGGGAGAGATCCTGCAGCTCGTGGCCATGGGACGCAAGCGACCGGCGTTCTCGGCCGAGTGTCCGCCTGCGATCCTGGCGCTGGCCAGTCGCTGCCTCTCGGTGTATCCCCATGAACGACCGAGTGCTGTCGAGCTCACGTATCACTTAGGACGGATTCAACCGGCACTGCTGGAGCGGAAGGCGGCAGAGATGGAGGGGAACAACTACAGCCCGGACGCGGACGCCGTGGACGAGTTCGAGGACGCCGAGTGGATGCTCAGCGGCGTGTACAGCGACATGAGCAGCCGGAGCGACCGGAGCGGCGAGGGCGGGGACAAGCGGCTCGGGCCCAGGAGATACCGGCGGCTGGACGACGACTCGGCGCGCGCCGTAAGGACCCGCCAAGAAGGCAGCATTGGGTCGTGACCTTCATACGCCATCTACCTATCAGGTTCAGCCCCACGTTGAACGTGCATTGCGCATGGGTTCAATGGCCGTGGGAAGCAGCATCGAAGCGCATCGAGGCGCAGCCAACTGTCGGACGGTTGCACTGCTCGAAGGCGAGGCGCTGGCCTGAAGCGGGCAGCAGTCAGCGACTGGCCTAGACGAAACCCGGACTCCGGCCCGGAGAGTGGCTGCAACCTGGCTACTCTGGAGATGATGCCGACGAGGGGACAGGTCACCAATCACTCGCTCGGGTGAAGCGGTCGGCGCGGACGAATCTCGGGAAGCGAGTCGGTTTGGGCGGTGAACCGCTGGTCGCTTGTCAATGGTGGTGACTGATTGGTTGCCGTTACGATCACCTGACGCGACGGTTTGAGTTCAGAGCTGCAACGATGCAACTTGAATACATCCCGCGAAATTGATAAACACGCATCTTGCCTCGGCCATCGTTTTGTATTAATTACACACTCCATCAATGGATATGTTGATGGCAAGTCATAAATATCAGCACATGCGCATTTACTGTACCCGTGTCTGAATGTTGAAGCGAGTCAGCGAGTGGTCACAACTGGCTCCGAACGCAACGGCAACTCAGATTTTATTCTGCACGCACACTCGCGCCTCACTGGAGTTACTCGCTCGCCCAAGACGTTCGCTGCCGTGTGCTTGCTTTGCTCGCGAACGGTGGATGTGAAGACTCGAGCCGGAGGCGCTTGCTTGGTCGTCCTGGTTCGTCCGAGTCGGAGTCCAAAGGCGGCGCACGAGCCGCGTTACATACAAACGACAGCTGATTTGTGGAGTGTAAACACCCGTTCAGTTCTGGTTCAAGCGAACAGCAAGAGAGCGACCGCCGCGAGCTTTCAATTGCCGGCCTCGGAAACCTCGCGCAGGCCCCGCTCCTTGCTTGCAATCGGCATCATCTGCGGCAAGCCGCGCTCGCCTCATGCTTCCATTCTGTGACTCGCGAACTGTGAGCGGATGCCATCGACTCGAAAGGTTCCGAACGGGCCAGGCCGATTCTGAACCGAAGCGCGCTTCCCGTCGAGACCATCACGTCGCCCCTCCTGTCGTCATACACAATACAAGACAAAATGAAGGCATGTCATTCCAATCTGCTCGCCCGAAGCCATGCCGACAGAAGAGCCGCAACGAAAAAAGCCCCAGCCCTGAGGAGCGGCTCTCTCTCCCTACGTATCGAGCATACAAACGCCAAGTGAAAAATCGTGCCCACTCAGCGCTCAAGGCGCCTTCACGCGCCTTGGTTTCATTCCTCGCCTGCCCGAGAGTCCGCGACGCCCTCGCCTCGCCTCGCCTCGCCGCGGCCTCGCCTCATTGTCCGAGGCGTCCACACGGAGCAGCAGATCGTCGCTTCCCGACACTTTCAACCTCATCCGCGAACGCCCACCTGCCTGCAAAACGCGGGCCGTGGCCTTATACTTTCTTCGCGCGCGTTAGCACACGCGGCTCTTCCGCGGCAGAGAGAGCGTCTGTTAGTCGCTTGCAAGTTGCCGCTGCCGCCCCCCCTTTCCTCTTATTTCCCGTCCTTTCCTGACCGAGTCGGTCTCCGCGTCCGGCATGGCGCTCGTCCGGCGGACATGGCGCGTCGAGAGGCTGGCGGTGCTCGCGGCGGCGCTCGGCTTGCTGCTGCTCCAGACGCCCACGATCTGCGCGCAGAGCTCGGACGCGTCCACGTCGACGTCCTTGTCGACATCGGCGAGCGGGAGTGGCGAAGAGATCGACGCGCAGGTTGCGGCGTGGCTCGAGAACTACCTGGAAGACGGCGAGTCGCGGCTATTCCCGAACGACATCAAGAGCGTCTGGGGCAGCTCGATCGGCAGCAGCCTGACGGCCAACTGGAAGGCGCTACCCGTCGTCTGCGACAGCATGCCGTCCATCCAGACCAAGTCGGCCTCGCTCACGCCCAACGGCGGCTGCCCGGATGTCTACACGGCCGCCGGCGTCTCCTGCACCTGCCTGACGGGCTACAACGGCACCACGGACTGGACCTTCCGCCTCGCGCCGCGCGGGGACTTGACGGCCCGCCCGCTGACCCAGAGCGCCGGCGATGTGCTCGAGATCACGTCCATGGTCACGCTCGTCGCGCCAGAAGACCTGGTCTCCGTGTACGTTCCCGCGGTCCTTTCCTGCTCTTATATGTCTGCGGGACACTCACCCTCTGCTCTCAAACTGGGTTTACTTGCTCAGGACGCTAATTGGCGACGACGCGACTGACTACTTCTCGCTGGACGTGACGGCCGAGGCCACGGGCTGGAGCGACTTTGACACGTCCGACCCGTCGCTCGTTGAGACCAGCACCGTCTCGGTGCTCAACGCAGTGTATGTGCCCCGCAGAAGCGGTTGATAGGGAGGGGCTCACTTACTGACGTCGGTCATACTGCTATACAGGACCCTGGAGAACATTGATCTGAACACGGCGCTGTCCTCGACGACTGAGTACCTCCCGCTCACGCTCGACACCATGTAAGGACGCGGCGGCTGTCAAGTCTTTGTAGTAGTGGCAGGATGGCTCACTTACCATGGCTTTGTTACCTCCACTGCAGCACTCTGCGTCACTGCAACATCAGCGAGATCACGGCGACGTTCCTGCAGGGCATGGCGAGTCTGGCGACACTGTACGTGGTCTCTCTCTTCCCCGGAGTGATTGATACCCAGCCGACATTAACGCGTCATGGCGATAACTACAGGGACCTGTCGCAGAACAAGCTCTACGGAGCGTACTCGCGGATCTCGGCGCAAATGTGCGCGGCCAACCCGTGCCCGCTCAAGTCCATGTGAGTGACCAACTTGCCGCCGTCGCCATTCGACCAATTGACATGCTAACGATGGAGCTGCTGTCTTCGCCTGCTGCCGACACAGCAACCTGACGAGCAATCAGTTCAACGACATCCCCTATCGACTCTTCTACCTGAACCAGCTCAACAGCTTGTACGTTGCGGACGCGTCTGGACATTGGGTGCTTCATGGTTGCTGACGGGTGGCCGGACTTGCTGCTGCTGTTATGCTGTTCAGGTATCTGATTGACAACCCGATCGACAACTACACGATCAGCGAGGACTTCTTCGGCGAGATCGCCGAACTCAGCAACTTCAACTTGAACGCGCCAGACACCTCCTTGTACAGCTGCGACAACGGCACGTGGACCGCGACGCACGACGTCGAGTTTTGTGTGCTGAACAGCACGTCAACCAGCGGAGGTGGGTCCCCTCAACTCTCTCAGTACTCGGCTATTGGGTTCACTTACATCTATGTTGTCAATGGCAGCCACGACAACGACGGACTCTGGCTCAAGCAGCAATTCGTACCTGATCTACGTGGTGGTGGCCGGTTGCGTCGTGATCGCCATCCTGCTGTTCGTGTTCGTCCGCCAGCGCCGCGCGCACCAGCGCCGCAAGCAGCAGGAGCACGACAACTCCATGTTCGGGCACACGCTGTCATTCGACTCGCACTTCACTGCTAACACGAACATCATCAACGACCCGCTGATCATCGCGCACCGCATCCCGTTCAAGGATGTCAAGGTGGCCAACTGCATCAACAAGGGTGGCTTCGGGCTCGTGTACAGCGGCGTGTACAACCGGCGGCGCGTGGCCATCAAGCGCATCCGACCGGACCTGTGCTCGGACATGAAGCACGTGGAGGCTTTCATGAAGGAGATCTGCCTCATCTCGACGCTCGAGCACCCGCGCATCGTCGAATTCGTCGGCGTGGCCTGGGACACGCTACGCAACCTGAGCGCCGTGACCGAGTACATGGAGCGCGGCGACCTGCGCGAGGTGCTGCACTCGTTTCAGCTGCGCAACATGCCGCTCACGTGGGATGCGCACAAGACGCGCATCTCGCTGCACATCGCCGAGGCGCTCATGTACCTGCACTCGCTCAACCCGAAGCTGATCCACCGCGACCTCAAGTCCAAGAACGTATTGCTCAACACGGACATGGACGCCAAGCTGAGCGACTTTGGTGTTTCCCGCGAGCGCCACTTCGAGGAGACGCACATGACGGCGGGCATCGGGACGTCTTTCTGGATCGCGCCGGAGGTGCTGCTCGGCAAGGACTACGACGAGCGCGCCGACATCTTCTCGTTCGGCGTCGTGCTGTCCGAGATCGACACGGAGGACTACCCGTACTGGAACGCCAAGAATCCTCCGCAGGGCGGCAAGGTCGAGGAGACGGCCATCCTGCGCATGGTCGCGAGCGGAGAGCTCGTGCCCGACTTCTCGGACAAGTGCCCGCCGGCCGTGCACACGATCGCCATGCAGTGCCTGCACGTGGACCCCAAGGAGCGCCCGACGGCTGCCGAGCTGTCCTACATGTTCAAGCAGCTCATGCCTACCAACGGGTCCGTCTCGTCCAACGCGTCCGGATCACAGCGGTCGTTCAGTTGATCGGCTTGAAGGGTACGAGGCCGAGGGCAATGGAAGAGCGACAAGCGAAGGCAGAACGCGCAGAGCTGAAGGTGAGAGACGACGTGGATATGTTGCAGCGGCGTGCAGTCGAGTTCTGGGAGGCTAGAGCGTGTTTGGCCCATAGTTTTGGTCACCACTAACGTATCAACTCGAACCGCAACAGCCTCGTTCAGCTCCTCTGCCATCTCCCCTCACGTTTGTGGCGCCTCGATGCTTGCTTCGTGCTCCTCCTCGGCCTGCTCGAGCCACGTGACGACCTCCTCCATCCCTGCGTTTGTCGCGCACATCTTGGCGGTCTTGAAGTCGACACTAAGCCTCTGGCTGCACACCCACTTCAACATGGCGAAGTCGGCACTCCCCGCGGCGTTGTTGAACCCGATGACAAGGGACGAGCTATCGATGGCGCGGAGTCGAAGCACAGCTGGGAGTTCGGGGTGGTTGCACAGCCAGTCAAGTACTAGGACGCTGCTCCCGCCTACAGTCAAGTAGAGTGCGTCGGCTAGCGTCGTACCCAGCGCAATGGACTCGCTCTCATCGTCTGTCAAGAGCTGAAAGAGCCACTTGGCGACTGTCAGATGGCCGTGGCCAGCAGCAGAGATGAAGGCCTTGTGGAGCACCTCGCAGCTCCCATTGCTGCCGTTGTGGCTGCGCTCAAAGTCGTACAGCAGCTGCACCATGTCGAGGTGGCCGTTCATCGCCGCGCTCTGGATTGTATGAGCTACGTGGGAGCCTCGTTGACGAGACCTCGAGCGAGTTGTCGGGCTGAAGTGGACCGACTCGACAGTGGCTAGACACTCGGAGCGGTATTGCTGCAGCAACCAGGTCACTACGACCTTGTGGTTGTTGCCCGCGGCTTCAGCGAGAGCACTGGCGACGCACGAACTCCCGGCGTTGGCGAACAGGAACTGGACCATGTCCATGTGGCCTCGAGACGCGGCTGCATCGATGGCGCGGGCTGTGAAGCTCGTTAACCCTGGGATACCCGCCATTCCCGCTCGGTTATACTCCATCAAGAGCCACTGGACCACGTCCAGGTGTCCATTGTGAGCTGGGTCGACTATGAGCGCTCTTGAAGCCGCTCGAACACCAGCAGCATTAGCTAGAAACCGGAGGACGGAGAGGTGTCCGTTTGCTGCCGCTTTCTCCATCGCAGCCTCGGTACACCGCCCGTCTCCGTGCTCGTATATCCACTGGATAACCTCGAGATGTCCGTCTGCAGCGGCGGAGTTCATGGCTGACGTCGAGATCTCAAGCTTGGACACGTTTTCATGCAGCCACTGCACGACATTGAGGTGGCCATTGGCGACTGCAGAGGTAACTGCATTGGGGGAGAAGCAATGCCCTGGACGGTCCGTGAAGAACCACTGGACGTCGTCCAGTCGGCCGCGAGCAGCGACGTGGTCCATCCTCCACCCCGTGCAGTGGACTCGAGTCGGGTGGTTGAATCGAAGGCGCTCGCGACACTGACGGCAAGCCTCGCGACCTGGACTTTCAGCTTGGAGCGGCCCCGTGTGGCGCTCGTTGGCCAGCGAGAACTCGCCTGGCAGCTCGAAGCGCGGTCGGAGCCAGTCGACGATGCTGTTGTGACTGTGACGAGTTGCGACGCATGCTGCCAGCTTCGGAGCGTCGTGGAAGTCACTGGAGCGGCCGGAGCGATTGGAGACTGCTCTTACCATCTCCAGGAGGGACTCGAGCATGTCCAAGTCTCCGTTACTGGCTGGGATGGCAACCAGGTCGGTCGGGAAGAGCAGGAGGTGGTCTTCTGGGAAGTTCACCTGCGAGTACAGCCACTCGACCGCCTCTCGATGTCCGCCACGGACTCCTTCTCGAACGATGGAGGCGTCAATTCGGCAGTCGAATCTGTTGAGGATCACCTCCATGACCGCAATGCTTCCCGCAGATGCAGCCGCTGGCATCATTAGTCGTGCTCGCAGTCGCTTGTCCAAGTCGTGGAGCGTTGGTTCGCTTGAGAGAGTGTTCAGCAAGAAGAGCGCCAGTGACTCGCGACCGGTTGCGACCGCGTTCGAGATGGCGGGGGCCGACAGCGGGAGGAGGAAGCGCGCGATGTGGTTGGTGATTGGCGAGATAGCGGCTACTTGCGGAGCACAGGCCTGACACACTACGTGGACCGTGAAGGAGCTCATGGCTATTGGATGTCGCGAGGAGAGCTTCATGAGCGGTGTGTAAGGGAGCGAACTGACTGGAGGTGTGGTGACCATTTTCAGCCTTTCACCGTAAAAATAGGTGTGGCACGTTGCTTCATGTGATACTTCTCCGCCATCAGGTCCGGCTTGCACACAAACCATTCGCTACACGGAAGACGCGATCGTGCGCGTCATTGCCCGCCGTCGCCTCGACTACAATCGGGAGCAGTGCCTCGGACGACATCGACCTTCAGACGAACTCTTTCCGACCAGCACTTGCGTGAGCATGCCGGTCATCTAGTGTTCGGACACTTCGTGCTGTGTTGATCTTGTGCTATGGGTGGCGGGGGCTGCGAGCTGAGCTCAGCTAAGCGGTGGTAGAACTCTCGAACTCTCGGTGCTCAAGCTTCCGTCTTCCACTCCGTCTCGACCTCGAGAGCCTTGGCAGTCGCATTGACGCCTGGCGTGTCCGCTGCCACGCCCAGGAACTCGTTGCAGCGCCGTTGCCAGCTGTGGACACCTCCTCCTCCTTCCGAGTCGACGCGCCAACTGTTCGCCTCGATCAGTTTGTCCAGGCCGCGATGCAGCGCGTAGCCTCGCATGGCCGTCTCGGTGAACGCGATCAGCGACTCGGAGCCGCCTGCTTCCAGCATTACCCTCGTACTCTCTCTCGCTCGATCGACAAACTCCCACAGTCTCCTGACGCCACTGCAGTCATCAGCGTCGACCACTCGAACGAGATCGTTGAGTCGACTCCACAGCAGACCGAAGATCTGTGTCAGCGTCGTGTGGCTTGACGGTCGCGCGTCTTGGTCACCGTCGATGCAGCTCTTCTTCATCTCTGCAACAACCGCAGAAACTCCTTCCAGCCCGACTGCAAGCACTGCTTCCCCCGCCTCGTCCGCCTTTGCCTCGATCGACGCGTCAACACCCACCAGTCGGCCCAGAATGTCCACCACCGCGCCGATGCTGAGCCGGTCACTCTCGTCGAATGCACACATTCGCGTTACCAGCGTCCACTGCTTGTCCGTGCAGACTGACGACGACGGACGAGGCGGCAGAGCTCGATCGCGCAACACATAGTGCTTGACAACTCCGTTGAGAAGGTGTTGCCATGGCAGCGGAACGATCTTGTGCTCTGTCTCGCCCCCGACAGAGGCAGCAGTCGCTTCCACGACACGCAACGCCTCCACGATGCACATGCCCAGCGAGTAGACGTCCGAAGCAGACGACAGCCGACTCGAGCCGTGCGCCAGGCACTCAGGAGCGACCCAGTGCCACGCGCCGGTCAGCTGTGCCTCGGCCTTGTCCAGCGCGGCCGCGTCCGAGCTCAGGCCAAAGTCCGTCACCTTGGCCTTGCCGTCAGCTCCCACCAAGATGTTATTGCACTTCAAGTCGCCGTGGACGATCCCTCGCGCGTGGAGGTACTGCACACCCAGCACGGCTTCGTACAGCTTCCGCCACAGCTCGTCGGGGTGCGACCGCAAGTACGCGTCTAGCGACCCGTTGCTGGCGAACTCGCACGCGAAGAACAGGACTTTGACGTGGCAGGCGCCGAACAGACGGACGACGTGCGGGTGGCTCAGACCGAACCACACGCCCACTTCGCGCGCGAACATCTCCCGCACCTTGGCTCTCTCCTCTTGTGCCTTTGCTGTCTTCTCTTTCGCTGTCGAGTCCGACGGAAGCGCTCGTGGAGCCGTCGACCAGTACGACAATACGTTGGATGCGAGCAAGCTGTTGATCACCCCGCCCGACCCAGCCTGGTCCAGCAACTTGACGACCACCTCCGACTCGAGCCACCGCGCGCGGTAAACGCATCCAAAGCCACCAGTGCCCACACAGTTCGCGTTGTCGATCTCCAGCTCGTACCACGGGATGAACCACTCGGGTGTGGTCGTCAGCGCATCCGACTTCGAGGCATCCTGATCTCGCCGTTGCCGCTGGACCAGCTCGTCGATGGCCTTGTGGATCACCGACAGCTGACCGACGGTGTAGTTGGCCTTTGGGTTGTCCTTCTCCGACTCCAAGATCGCCAGCAGTGCCACACGATCCTCCTCCGTCGCCAGGTCATTGATAACGAGCAACGTCTGCTCCACCTCGGACACGAACAAATCCAGCTGCTTCGCTCTCGCCTCGCGCCACAACTGCTTCTGCGACTCTCTGCGACTGGGTTCGGAGCCGTCGATCGAGGCCCAGAGCGCGTCAAGACGGCGTCTGATGCCGTCCATCGCGAAGCCGGTCGCTCGCGTCGACGACAGGCGTTGGATCTGGTTCTCGTACGAGTCGGTTCGCAGCATGACGTCGATGTCGACTAGTAGTCTGTGGAACTGGTAAACCACCTTCCAGGGCCGACTCGCTTGGCCGATGTGCTCATACACCGCTTGGATCTCGTCCCACGCGTGGCGCTGGATAGTATCGACACCGACCGCTACCATCCGAGCGTGCAGGCTGTCCCAGACGCGTCTCAGTTCTCCACCCTTGTACCCGTCGATGGTCGTTAGAGCGTCTGCTTCGGGTTGTTGTGATGTGCCAGAATGCTCGTTGGACGCCAACCGCTCGAGCATTTGAGCGGCAACTGCAGCCGACACGCGTTGCGCAGGATCACGAGCGCACATGGCGACAAGTAAGCCGACGACATCGTCGGAGAGCGTCCCTGGAGCATCATCTGAGCGAGTGTTGACAGCTGGATCCCAATCCCTCTTCCGATAGAAGATGAATTCATCGATCTCGTCGCTCCACGGAATCTTCCCCGTCACCGCCTCGACGATGCACAGTCCCAACGAGTACACGTCGCTTGCAGAAGTGGCTTCATCGCCTATCAGGCGCTCGAGCGACTGCCAACGTCTGGCACCAAAGACGCCACTCTCCGTCAAACCAGCCAACCCGCTTGCCGTCGTGGAGCCACTCAGCGCAAACTTGGCCAGCTTCACCAACCCGTCGTTGCCAACCAGAATGTTGCTCCCACGAAGATCACCGTGCACGATCTTCCGCTCGTGCAGGAACGCGAGGCCCAACGCTGCCTCGTGCAGGAACTTCCACGGTGTGCACTTGACCCCGTTGCGTCTGCATGCAGCGAGGTGCTCCACGATGGACCCATTGCTCGCCAGCTCGGACACGAAGAAGAAGTGGCCGACGTCGCACGCGCCGTACAGCTTGATCACGTTGGGATGCCGCAAGTGCCGCCATGTCGCCACTTCGTCCACGAACGACGAACGAGACGCGCCTGGGATGAAGAGCTTGACCGCGACTTCGGCGTCCAGCCATTTCGCTCGAAACTGCACGCCAACGCCTTCTCCCTTGATCAAGTTCAGCAGTTCGATCTCGAAAGGGGAAATGAGCCAGCTCGATGTGGACTCCGTCGTCGGCTCTTGGCGTCCGTCTTGCTTCGCGCCAATGCTGCGTTGTTGAGCGGCTTCGACAAGTGGAGCCAAGAAGCGATGGATTCCGTCGTGTCCTCTGCTTGAACAGTAGAACAAAGCTGTCCAGCCAGCTCCATCCTCCACGCTCACATCGGCGCCTAGCTCGGCAAGTAACTGAACGACGTCCCTCTTGCCTTTCATCGCAGCGTACATCAGTGCTGTCTTCCCGCTCTTGTCGACTGCATCCACGTCGGCGCCGAGCTCGACGAGAAGCATAACGACGTCCGTCTCGCCTCCCTTCGCCGCATACATCAGCGCTGTCTTCCCGCCCTTGTCGACTGTTGCCACGTCGGCGCCACGATCGACGAGAAGACTGACGATTTCCATCCTGCCCCACCTGGCGCCGTACATCAGCGCTGTTTCTCCGCTTTTGTCGACTCCAGCCACGTCAGCGCCGACCTCGACAAGGTACTGGACGACGTCCGTCTTGCCTTCCTCCACTCCGTGCACTAAGGCTGACTTCCCGTCATTGTCGATTGCATCCGCGGCGGCACCGAGGTCGACGAGGAGTCGAACGACGTCCACCTCGCCTCCCCTCGCCGCGTACATCAGCACTGTCTTCTCGTCATTGTCGGCTGCTCCCACGTTGGCGCCAAGCTCGACAAGAGCTCGAGCAACGCCCGTCTTGCCTGCCCTCGCCGCGTACATCAGTGCCGTCTTCCCGTACTTGTCAACTGCAGCTACGTCGGCTCCTCGCCCGACGAGAAGCCGAACGACGTCCGTCTTGCCGCCACAAGCGGCGTACATCGTCGCTGTCCACCCAAAATTGGCGGCAGCAGTCACGTCGGCGCCATGGTCGATGAGAAGCCGAACGACGTCTGGCTTGCCTGCCGACGCTGCAGCCGTGAGAGCTGTCCAGCCATACCTGCCTTTCGCGTCCACCGAGGCGCCGCCCCAGCGCACCAGCCGACGCACGGCCTTCAAATCGCCATCGAGCGCCGCATCGACCAACGCTTGCGTCTTCTCGTCAACCGACTGCTTCGCTCCCATCCGCGTTCGTCGAGAATCTTGACTCAAGATCCGCTTTTCAATTATTGAGTCCGATCCGATCTAAACTGAGCCGAAATCACCTGTTTTGAGTGGTCAAGTTGAAGCCATCGGCAACCGTCGATGCCCATTTGCAGCTCGGAGAGAGCTCGCCAGCCCGATTCAGTGGCGCCCCGTCTCGCTCTCTCATCAGGGAAGCGGCGGTGCTCACGTGACCCGGTTGTGCATCTGCTCGGTCATGCCGATGGCTCGATTCCAAGGGCTCGCGCTCTCCTCGGTGCTGCGCTCGCTCGCTTATCTCCCCGAGGCCAGGCGGCACCTACGCGCCTCTGCTCAAAAGACTTGCACCACTCGCACTACTGAGCTGATTGCGCGGGTCCTCTTCGCTTTATAAGTGCGGCCATATTGACGTCATGTCGGACAACTCCGGTCTTGGCGTTCGCTCGGGCGAGGCGAGCCCGTCGTCTGAGACAACGGTCACCACATGCCAGCGTCGTGCTTGGTTGACGGCAAGACATACACCTCCTTCTGTTAAAAGAGCAGGCTGACACAGCGACTTCATTTGATGGCTTGTTGAAACCGGAAGGAGACGACGCGATCGGTCGACGACAAGCACCACAGGGTTTGGCGTCGTCAACCCCGAGAAGAGAGCGGGCACACGTTGGTGTCGCTCGAGTCAAAGTGTTGCCGTCGCTCTTTCCGCCGATGCCAAGTCGCCACGTCAACTGAACTTCGACAACAGGAGCTACTGTGGCAACTTGTAGGTCAAGCTGTTAGGACTTATAGCTCCTGCACTTACGGTACCACCCCGCGAGTGGAGTTTGACACACAAAAGGGCAACATGCTCGGAGTGTTGGTCACCGAAGGTTCCAGGACCAGTTGAAGTGAGCGGAGTTCTAGAAGGTTCGGATGGGTAACTCGCCTTAGTGAGCGAGAGATCAGTTCACTTTCCAATTCACCACCGCACCAACAAGAGCGAGCACCGCCAAGTCGTTAAACAAACTCGACGATCACGCCGCGGATCGTCAGCAGATCGTCGTCGTCCCCGATTGTGTTGGTAGTGCCTTGGTCCTGGAGACTGTGGAGGTAGGTCGGAGCGGGAAGGGAAGGGCTTGGGCGGGAGTGCTAAGCTTGAGCGCGGGTCGGGGGATTTCGGAATGAGTACGCGCGGGTGAAGTCGGCGACAGCGCTAGTGTCCATGGTGTCCAACGCTGCTCTCTCCAACCGAGATTCCATCGGATTGATGGGGTCCACAACCCCGTCACAGCTTTAGGACGCTCCTACAGAGGCAGCGAGCGCCCGGTACCGAACGGAAACGATGGGTTCATTTTGGTGCCTGGGTTCGTCCAGCAAGACGACGGCATTGATGCAGAGTCCTCTCCTTGCTGTGCATTGTATGAGCCCGGTTGCTGGCCTGCACGATTCCACACGCTTGCTCTCGTCTCGTGCAGGAGTGTGGAGGAAACTGGACGCCTTGGCTGGCCGCCAAATCTGGTCCACCTTTGCGCGCACGCACTGGTACTCTACTCTACCAACCTGTGCAGGCTGGCGCTCGCGGCGCTGCACATAGCGCTGCTCGCGCTCGAGTGTCTGGCTGTGAGCGACGCGCGCTTGTTCACGGTCGTTAAGCACCTGCGAGGCGTGCAGGTCGCCATCTCGTGCATGCTCTACGGCCAGGCGGCCTGTGAGATGGCCATCCCCGAGCACCTGGTGCGGATACACGCCCTGATCGATAGAGTACTCGTTCGCATACTCACCCATCTATGCCTGCAACACACCAACGTTCTGGCGCTGGCCGTGCTCGCGACCGCGACCGCGTTTGCCATGACGCTCAACGCCGTGTTCGTGGTCGCAGTCGTCGACACGGCGGACTGCCGCCACGGCTCGTGGCTGCTCGTGTCGGTCGCGGGCTTTGTCCCAGCGGGTGTGTCTTGCGCGCTTCACACTGTGCTGCTGTCGAATAAATCTACGGACCTATCTCGATACGCAGCCACCCTTGCGGTCCCGGGCCGCCCCGTGCTGGACGAGCTCCGGGCCGCGTCCAAGCTGCAGGTTCGTCGACGACTGAGCACACTCCTCCTCTCTCCATCTCTTCCACACTCGCTCACTCTTGGCGCGATGTCGTTATGTGTGAACCGACCGGCGCGGGCAGCAGCGGACGCTGTCGTGGTCGAGCCCCAACGCCGTCGCGGATCTGAAGCAGTCTACTCATCGGCTATAGGTGCTCCTCGTGGTACGGCCCTGAGCAGTGCGGCGAGACGCTGACTCTGTCTGTTGGTTGCGGTGGGGAACGATGCAGTGCAACTTGGTCAGTTCTTACGTACAGCACCTCATGAACTCATACGTGGCGACGGTAGGCAGCAGCCTTCTCCGCACCTCGAACCCATCGATCGGCCAGCACGAACTAACTGCTCTGGATAGAATCCAGAGAATTCAGCCATCCGATTTGGACACTACACCCACTGAAGACCCGCCAATGGTGGTGCGAGTGGCTGCATTACCTGGCCACAGACACGAGAACGCTTCCCCGCAGTAGGTTGGCCGCGTGGCGGCACTGGCGTTGTGCCCACTCGTGTGGGCAAGTCTGGCATCGGTGTCCAGGATGAGTTCAAGCGCTGGACTGGCAAGGCAGGTTAGGTTGCCTCCTCCTTTCCGTGTCCCACCGATGCCAACGCAGGGACCAGCTCCCGACGAAGCGAGCGAGGATAGGATCCCCATTTTGGTTTCTACCTCGAGCACATCAAGTCCAAGCACATCAAGGCCAAGCACCGACCTCCTCGCGCAACGCAACAAATGAAGATGGGAGGGGCTGGCGGACTCGCGACATCGGTGGGAAGCGGCGTGA
>JAADXY010000587.1:0-18466 GCA_023338065.1 Phytopythium montanum
CGCGCCACCTCCAGCCAGTGAGACGCACGTGTTGTCCTCTAGCGAGGCGTGCGGCAGACTCCGGCCCGACCCGCGCTGGTCCAACAGGATGATGCGGTACGCGCGCGGGTCGTGGAAGCGCCGCATGCCGTCCGAGCAGCCGGCGCCCGGGCCGCCGTGCACCAGGACCACGGGTTTGCCGAGCGGGTTACCGCATTCCTCGTAGTACAGCGAGTGCGTGGCCGACACCTGCAGCATCCCGGTACTGAACGGCTGCAGCTCCGGGAAGAGGAACTCGTCCGCCGACGACAGGTACCTGGGCGTCTGCTCGTCCTCACCCTTGCCCTTGGCCGCCTCGGCCGCCGCGTTGGTCGAGAAGCCCATGGCGCCAGCGCCCGCCGCGCCAGCCAGCACGAGAGTCAGCGCCAAAGCCGCCGACCGCCGACGAGCGTCGCGATCGCGGTCTGTGCGGAAGTTGACGGGCGCCACGCCGTTGCGCCGCGTGAGAGCCAGCAGCTGCACCGTCTTGCCCGGCCGGTTGAGGTGCCGCCGGACCAACTCCTGCACGCGCTGCGCCGCCCTGAGCATCGTCATGGCCGTCGTCTGAGCTTCTTGGTCCTCTTGGTCGCTGCTTGGTCGCTTCTCTGCGTTTCTTCGCTTGTCTTTATGCCTGTTTTTGTATGGGAGGCGGGGGATAGAAATGGTGGTTTCTATCGTGTCGAAAGGTCAAGTTGAAGTCAGCAAAATAGAAAAGAAACGTTTCTAAAATCATCAAGATCCGATCCCCTTCACGACGCCACTTCATCTCTCGCCTTGAGCCTTCGACTTCCCCGCCGCCTCCGCCTGCCGGTCCGGCACGGTGCGTCCGCGCAGCGACGCCAGCAGGTTGTGAACCCAAGCATGGGCGACCTCCGGCGGGGCGTTGCTGGCGCGGGAGACGCGCATTTTGGGGCTCATAACCTGTTGGCGCCGCTGCCCGAACGCACCGCGGACACAAGAAGCGAGCGGCAAGGCCATTGACACTCGAGACTCCCGCCAGATCGGCCTCAGAACCGGCGGCTTCTCCTGGTCGCAGCTGCGCTCAAGAGGATGAACGTCTCCGTCCGTCCCCATCAAGTCAACACCGCCGCAGCACCTTACGGCTCTCTTGAGGCCCCTGGCATTCAGAACGGCCACACGCAAGGCGGTGCAAGCAGAGATCGGCACGCCAACGTAAGAGCATCTGAGCTGACGCGTTGGTAGAGGGGAAGGAACGCTGTGAGTGCATGAATAAACCGGTGTGAAGCACCTATTACGGCTGATACTCGCTGCGAATCGCTTCAAACTAACTGACGGACAGACAGACACGCATCCTACTCGACTACATCAAGCTTCGTGGAGGCCAAGCAGCACTCCTAAATAGATCCACCGCGTTGCCAGTGGCCAGAAGCAGCGGTCAGCGCCACCGCGGGCGAGCATTTACGCTCAGGGGCGAGGCAGCAGCGGCGGGTCCGGTCAGGTTGCGTGCATTCGCCTTGGTCGGCATCCTTCCATGGGTCGCTGCCACCTTGATGCTCTCGCGCTTGGGTTGCGTCGGCGTCTGTCTCGGCGGCGCTACTTGTTCAAGCTCGTGCTCGCGCTGCGAGGACTGATGGCGCGCGTGCAAGTGAGGATGAGCGCGCAAGCGCAAGTCGACGGCTGTGGAGTCACTTGATCGAGCGCTCACCGCGTCCACTTGTCGTGCAGCCAGTCGTCGCTCCAGCTCGAGTACGCGGCGCTCCAGCGCGCCGACTTGCGCTGCGTTGTCCGAAGCGATGATGGCCGCCGCGCCGAGCTCGAGCTCCAGGCGCGTCGTGTACTTGATCGTGCGCGCGATCTTGGTCTCCAGCCGCGTGATCTTCTTGGCGCGCGCGTGCGCGAGGTCCATCGCGGCGCGGTAGACGGTGTCCGCGTCGTCGTCGCGGGCCTCGAGGACTGCGATGTGCGCCTCCGCTCGGGCGAGGAGTCCAGCGAGCATGTCGGCGCGGTCCTCGGCGTCAAGCAGCAGCGCGCGCAGGACGTCCGCTTCGCTCTCACTCTCGATGTCGTCCTCGGTCTCGCTCTTGTTCTCGGCGGGGTCACTTTCACTCTCGCTCTCCGTCTCGGCCTCGCTTTCGGGCCTCGTCTCGATCTCGGTCTTCATCGGCTTCTCCAATTCGCTCTCCGTCTCGCTCTCATTCTCGGTCGTGGCCTCCTGCTCATCTTGGTTGTCGTAGGTCTCCGTCGCCGCGGTCTTAGCCGCCGTCTCGACCGTCGCCGGGGTATCTGCGGGCTTACTGGCCTCGGTCTCGGTCTCGGTCTCGGTCTCGGTCTGAGCCACGGTGGTCCCCGTGGTCTGCTTCTCCTCAGCGTCTGTCTTGGTCGTCAGCAGCGCGCTGGCGAGGGCCGCGGCGACGCCCAGGAGCACGAAGTAGGTGGTCGACACGGCGCCGGACAGGCTCGAGACGCAGCGGAAGAGGCTCATGCTGGCTGGCGGGTGCGCGTGGTGGAAGGGCGGGCGATGCAGGCGCCAGGCGTTGGGGTCGGCTGCGGTCTCGCGCTTGGGTCTCGGATTCGATAGTGACGAGAGCCGCAGGCGTCTTTCCCATCGGCGGGCGTCAGATCCCGTCATGGTGGTCACTTTCCGCCGATGGTGCTTGGGTCAGGTTGCTTCGAGGTGAGGTTGACTTGCTTGAAGTATAGAGGGCTTCAAGGTGTACAATAGACGAGGCAAACCCATTTTTTTCGATGGAGCTATTCCACAAAAGTATACCTCAACTACAAATATAAAGTGTGAACGTGTGGACACCCCTCTCGACTAGGTTGCGCTTCAACACAAAAGGAAAGGGGATTCGGATCATAACCCGCTCCGCTTCACCTGTTCACGGCACTAACACGTCGTGCCGGCAAGGAGGCCGCATTCGCGACTCGTCACGAGCATGCGCTGCAGGCTGTAGACTGAGGACTTGGGCGTGGCACCGCTCACACACAGGTCGCTCTCAGAGGTCACGAGGCGGACAACAGAGCACACAGCGAAGCGCTCGGCTTCTTTGGCACCAGCGGATCGGACGCTCACTGCAGAGTGCCCGACAGGCAGCTGCACACGGGACCACACTAGCACTACCGTCGCGATGAAGCCAACGCATGTACATAGCTTGGCGGTGCATTCACATCACCCGAGTTGCCTCTCATTCCATTGCCAATAAAGAGCGGAACCGACCGACCTACCTTCATGCCGCTGCGACCAAGATCGCACCTGTCGGCTGTAGTGTGGGGCAAATGCAAGGCGTTGTATTGGAGAACAATCTGTTGCCTTGGCCAGAACCGAATCAATCAACTACCGACCGGCTCACGCCTTGGCCGCCGCCTCCGCCGCTTGCCGGGCCTTGCGCGCCGCGTGCTTGGGCTTCTGCGCCTTCGCCTTGACCTTTTGCACCTTCGGCGTCTGCGCCTTGATCTTCTGCACCTTGCTCTTCTTTCCTGGGCGGGTCTCCGCCTTGCTATTTCTACCGCCGCCCTGCTTGTCGTCTCCGCGCGGCCGCTTGCTGCTCTTCTTGTCTCCAGCGCCAGATCCAGCCGCACCGGCCGCACCGGCCGCCTCGGCCGCTTGCCGCGCCTTGCGGGCCGCGTGCTTGGGCTTAATGGTCTTGACCGTGCCCGCGAACTTCTGGCGCTTGGCCTCGGCCGCCTCTTCTCCCTGGCTGCTGCTCTTGCGCTTGAGCAGGATGCGCGCGCGGGCCCCCGCGGCGGCGCGCAACCCCTCGTGCTTCTTGGCCGGGTCCGCCTCCTCGCCGCGGCGGTTCTTGGTGCGCTTGCCGCACACCTGCACGCGGATCTCGCGCGTGCCGAGCTTGGTCTCATGCAGCGACAGCGCCTTGGCCGCCAGGCTCGACGTCTTGAGCAGCACGTAGCCGAAGCCCTTGCCCAGGCCCGACTCGCGGTCGCGCACGATGCGCACGCTCTCCACCGGCTCGGGCTCGTCGTCCGAGCGCAGCCGCGCGCTGAAGAACGCGCGCAGCTGGTCGTCCGGCAGCTGGAACGCGATGTTGCCCACGAACACGCTACGCCGCGGGTCCACCACCAGCGTCTCGCGGTCCACCTTGAGCTTCTTGCTTAGTAGTGTCTGATGCACTCAAGCCGGCGGTTAGAACCCGGTCGACATAACCATAACAACAGCCAAGAACACCATCAACGCACCGATCCGTCCAGCGCCAGCGCTGCGGCGACGCTCTCCTCGCTCGCGAACACGACGTACGCGTTGCACGTCTCGCGCTTGTCGTTGAACAGCTTCTTGTTGGCGCACACCTTCATCATGAGCTTCTGGTTGCCCGCCTGGCCCACGGCGCAGCCCGCCACCGGCATGTTGCGCAGCCGCACGGCCTCCACCTTGCCGCACGGCGCAAAGTGCCGCGCCACGTCCTTCTCGGTCGCGTCCAGCGACACGTTGCCCACGAACACGGTGCGTCGCGACTTGGCCTCGTCCACGGGCTTGTCCGTCGCCGTGGGCTCCTTCTCCTTCTCGATCGCTGTTTCCACCTCCTCCTCCTTCTCCTCGTTGTCCGCCTCCGGCTCCGACTCGGCTGCGTCCTCGTTCGTCTCAGCTATGGGCGTCGCGTCCGCCTTCTTCTTCTCCTTCTGCTTCAGCTTGCGGTTCTTCTGCTTCTTCTTCCTGCCGTCGCCTTGCTCGGCGGCCTTCTCCTCCTCTTCCTCCTCCACCACCTCTTCCGCCTGCTGCTTCTTGTCCTTCTTCTTGTCCTTCTTCTCCTTCTCGGCGTCCGCCTTGGCAGCCGCCAGCGCCGCCTCCTTCTCCTGCAGCAGCTTCTGCTTCCTTATCTTCTCCTTCTTCTTGCCCAACTTTGGCGCCACCTCCTTCTGCTCCTTCTGCTCCTTCTTCTCCTTCTTCTCCGGCGCTGGCGCCTCCCCTGCGCGCGCGTACGACGCCTTCTTGCCGAACACGGAGCCGCTCAAGGCGAACATGTTGGCCAGCGCCTTGGCGTCGCCGCCGACCTCCACTTCCACCACTACCGGCACCTCCGCCTCGGCCGCGACCTCCTCCGTCACCTCCGGGGCCTCCGAGGCCCCCATAGACGCCGTGGGGCCCTCGCTGCGGCTGCGCTTCGACTTGTTGCGGCCCATTACTGACGGCTCCCAAAGGTAAGAAATGGCTGGCCAACAGCTCCAAAATGCGTGGTGACCACTACCGCGCACGCCGGAAGTATACGGCCACGATTTTCAGCCAGTCAGAAATCGGACAACGCTTTTACAACCAATCAAATGTTCGAAACGGTTATGTGATCCTGTGGACACCAAGAGACGCGACTCATGAGGGTCACGCATGCCATGCCCGACAATGCCGCCGCGACCTCTGTGACTGGCGCAACGACCAGCCAGTCCTCGGGCCACCCGCTCAGAGCGCCTGGCCGTCCGTGATGAAGTCCTTGATGGCCTTCTTCTGGTCCGACACGTCCCGCCCGAGGTCCTTGCTCAGCTGCCGCACGATCTAGAGTGCGCGGTCCGTCGCCTCACGCGTCAGCCACTTAGACTATACAGAGAGCTAGACACCAGCACACGCGCTCACCTTCTTGACCGTCAGCTTCTCGGCGTCGCCGTGCGCAATGATGTCCTTGACCTTCTCCTGCAGCTCCGTCGACAGCTCGCTCGCGTCCGCCGCCGCCTCCACCTTGCCCTGCGGCTCCTCCTCCATCTCCTTCTCCGCCTGGCCATCCACCACCTCCTTCTCCGCCTCCCCCTTCTCCTTGTCGACGTCGCTCTCCGGCTCGTCCTCGTCGTCTTCGACCTTGCGAGAGCGCTTGACGCGGCGGCGACCAGCGCCAGTCTTTGAGCCCTTCTTGGCGCTGTCAAAGTCGCTCGAAGAGTCCTCCGCATCCGACTCGGTCTCCTCGCCCATGTCCTCGTCCTCGTCCTCGCCCTCCTCGTCACCCTCTGTCTTGGACTTGGACGTCTTCCGCTTCTTATTGGCGCCAGCGGCAGCGGTAGGCTGCATTCAGAGCGCAGCGTCCTGGTCAGTCCGACGACGACTGTGTCAACTTACACAGTAGACCGCATGGCGACTCACGCTTTTCCGCTTGGGCGTCTTGGCCTTGGCCGCAGCCTTCTTCGCCTTCTGCGCCTTCTGCTTCTCCTGTTAAGCATCGCGGTTAGACTGAGGACTGCATAGCTTCACACACGAGGCGCGCCTACCTTCTTGGCCTCGGCCTTCTCCGCCGCAGCCGCCTTCTTCTCGGAGATCTGCAGCAACCAACGCCTCGTGTCAAGACAAAGTCACCCACAGATGGAGCGTCGAGAGCGGACAGGCCGCGTACAGCAGTGGCCTGCGGGTTGTACAGCCAGTCGACCAGCCGGTCGATCAGCGAGTCCTTGTCGAACGACTTGGACTGCTCGTCGAATGACTTCTTGGAGCGGTCGACCTGTGTCAATGACAGAAAATCAGTCTTCTGGCTGTAGATAACAGGGCGAGCAGATCCGGAGACGCACGCCGAGCAGGTCCATGATCTCCTGCACGAAGCTGCGCTTCCACTTGGCGATCTTGCCCACGAGGTGCGCGCGCGACTGCATTACAGCGAGTACCCAAGTGTCAGCGCAGTCCACGGCCATCGACAGGCAGCTCATCGTGCGTGGCAACCTTCTCGTCCTGCTCCACGACGCCCGAGAACTCGAGCAGTTGCTCCTTGATCACCTTGACCTGCGCGTTCCATTGTTGAGGGAGGGGAGACACCCGCGTCAGCAGCCTGGTGCTTCGACGCCACTGCGCAACAGAGTCATAGAGACAGCGAGGGGACGTACGTTGCGCAGCTGGAAGCGGCGGCCATACATGACGTTGTAGAGCGCCTTGACGGTCTCCGTGTCCTTCTTGCCGAGCGCCGCGACCTGCTCGTCCGCAAAACACTCGCGACCGTCAGTGCCTTGCTTCAGCAGCAGCCGCAGTATCGAGCAGCCAAGAAGCACGCACGCTGTCGCCCACGAAGGGGATGTCGCGCAGCTTGGCGCCGCTGCCCGCGGGCGGCGTGAACTCGTCCGGCTCCTCGTGCTTGGCCTCCACGAACGTGAACTTCTGCGTCGCCTTGCGCACGCGGCCGCTCGGGCTCGGCCCGCTCTCCGTGGGCGTCGCAGGCACCGCAGGCGCCGCCGCCTCGCTCGGGCTGTCGTTGGTCTCCGTCATGCTGCTGTGTGCTGTAGGACGACGTGAGTCTCTCTCTCTCTCTGTGAGGCCGCTTCCCGCGCTTTTTGCGCGCGTTCCCCCGAATCAAGGCAATCACCCGGGTTACGTTTGGTTACGAGGTAACTGGTTACAAAGGAGATACCAGGGAAGGATGCGCCATCACCTCCATTTGTTTAGCGTCTGGTACAGTATCATCGCTGCATCTCTCTCTCTTTCCGCTGCTGGTGTTCCGCGCTCGCCGCCGTCATGTGACTGTGCCGTGCGGCGCAGTGCGGCGCAGCGCCAATCGATGCCCCATATGGACAGCGTGCGGAGACCGTCGAGAGCCACTTTCGAGCCGTCAATTGGCGAGTGCAACGGTACAGTCAAGGTGCTCACCTCCACGTGTCCACCATGAAGAGTCGATATGCTGTATGTACTCGAGTCACACGCACGCCCTGTATGAATACAGCCCAGACAAGCGCTGGAAGATCGCTGCGCCAAAGTGTACCCAGTGCGCAGTGTACAGTATTGCGTCTCGTCTGCGATTTATAGCCAATCAGCGACACCATTGGGATCTTTTCAGCCAATCCTAGCAACCAGCAAAATACATCAGCCTTGCGCGCCTCTTCTCTCGGTTGCGTCACGTCGTGCAGTCGCAGCACTCTCTGCTTACAAACAGCAAGTCAAATTGGGGCTCACCACGCCACCTGACGAAGGCAGGCGAGGCAAGCGCCTGGGCGACCGACGGCCCGCCTCGGCCAGTTGTCAACGCGCCTCCGCTCCGTCCAAGGCAGCAACGTGAAGAGACTAGCGTCGCGACAGCCAACCCCCCCCCCAACCCCCCGACGATGGCCGACTACCACGCGCTGACCGAGGAGGCGCCACGCGCGAGCATCACGCGCGTGAGCGGCCCGAGCGCCGGCCACGGCTTCGAGCGCACGTCCAGCAACCAGCAGCCGCCGCCCGAGCCGCGCAAGACGCGCGCCAGCCTCCACGCAGCGGCCATCAACACGAACACGGCGGACGCCGACGCGGACGCGGACCAGACGGCGCTCGAGGTGGAACTCGTGCCGGCGCTGGGCGAGCCGCGGCCGCTGCCCGCGCACTTTCTGGCGCGCGGGTACCGTCAGAACTCGTACTTCTCCGGCCGCCTGCTGGACGCGACGCTGGCGCTGGCGCTGCTGACGGCGGCCGGCATCGCGGCCTTCTGGTCCTCGCCCAGCACGGCTCGCGGCGGCGTGTTCGTGTCCGACGTTGGCGCCGGGCTGCGCTTCCAGGCCCCGAAGCGCGCCGGCTGCGACTCCGCAGTTGAGTACTGCGGCGAGTGCGACGCCGTGGTAGCGATCGCGGCGCTCGTGTACCACGCGGGGCCGCTGCTGCTGCTGCTCGGGCTGCCGGCGTCCGGGTTACGCGCGTTCGACCCGTTCAAGCGCGACAGCCGCAGCACGAGCCTCGTGGAGGCCGAGGACGGCCGCGAGAAGCTTCAGCGCTCGCTCTTCTTCCAGGTCTGCGAGCTGCTGGGCGTGGCCGTGCTCGCACTCGACCTGTTTGTCGCCGTCTGCTTGGCCTACGCCGTCGTGCAGGGCGACAGCTTACGCTGCGGCGGCGCAGGCCCCGTGGTCTTCGTGCTCGGCGCCGTCGCCTGCGTGCTCGGCTCCTTCGTCGTGCTCACCTTCTTCGCGCGCTTCCGCGAGCACCTCAAGATGCAGCTCGGCGCCTTCAAGGAGAGCGACCAGACGGGCGGCGTGCGCGCTCGGCTGGCGCAGCGCGGCGCCTCGGACGTGCGCTCCGAGCGCGCGCAGATGGTCGCGGACGTGCGCAAGGCGCTGTTCAGGGAGGCCGAGCTGGGCAACGTGCTCAAGATGGACGAGGCGCTGCGCTGGGCTCGCGAGCGGCTCGGCGCGGACTTTGCTCGCGACATGTACGCAAATCCTCACCTCGTGCTCGGGCTCTTTGGCCAGTCCAAGAAGAACCCGATGCACACGGCCGCGTACCTGGGCAACATCCACGCGCTCGACCTGCTGCTCAAGGCGGGCTTCGCCGTCGACAGCCTGGACAAGGTCTCGCGCGTGCGCTTCACCACGGGCGACCTCTTCTGGGCCTTCGCGCAGTTCTTCGTGGCCAAGCCCGTGACGGCCGAGGACGAGATGGCCGCGTCCGTCTTCCGCACGACGCTCGTCACGCCGCTGCACTGCGCTGTGTCCACGGGTCAGATCGCCGCCGTGCAGTGGCTGATCGACCACGGCGCGGACGTCAACCGCTCGTCGCAGTCGTCCTACTGGTCGGACCGCCTGCCGCCACTCTTCCTGGCCGACAACCCGGAGATCGTCTCCATGCTGCTCGAGGCCGGCGCCAACCACCTGCAGATCCCGGACCCGGGCCGCATGAATACGCTCACGGTGCTGCAGCTCGCCTACCTGCGCGGCAACTTCCCCGTGGCGCACGAGCTCGAGCGCTGGGGAGCCGACGTCGCGCTCACGCCACTGCACGGAGCCGCGGCGGACAACAACCTGGCGGCCGTCAAGAAGCTGCTCAAGGCCGGCGCGGACCCCAACTGCGTCGGCGAGCAGGGCTACACGGGGATGCACCGCCGCACGCCGCTGCACTGGGCCGCCATCAACGGCGCGGTCGAGTGCGCCGTCGAGTTGCTACAGCGCGGGGCAGACCCGAACTTCCAAGACGTCTTCGGTCGCTCGCCGCTGCATTGGGCCGCGCGTGTCAACCGGCCCGAGATGGTCACGCTGCTGCTCACGAACGGCGCGGACGCCAACCTGCGCGACTTCCGCGACAAGACGCCGATCCTCTGTGCGGCGTCGTCCAGGGACGTGACGGAGGAGCTGTTCGAGAGCATCACAGCGCACGGCGCCAACATCAACGACTGCCTGCCGAACGGCGACACGGCGCTACACATCGCGCTCAAGTGCGAGCAGAAGAAGACGGCGCTGGCGCTGCTGGACTCGGGCGCCGACATCATGGTCATCAACAACGACGGCTACCGGCCGCTGGACTGCACCACATCGACACAGCTGCAGTTCGAGATCAAGCGCGCGGCCGGCGACCGAGACGTCATGATCAGCTACACGCACTCGCACCGCGAGTTCGCGCTCAAGCTGCGCGACTGCCTGGAGCGCGCCAACATCACGGCCTGGCTCGATCTGAGTACGTTGTGACCTTGTGTTTGTTTGATGGGGCTTGCTTGATGTGTCCTCGTGCTTACGGACGCTCTCGCTCGCTCTTGTGTTATTGACATCACAGTGGACCCGACCGGCATCGGCGGCGGCTCGGTCTGGCGGGAGGAGATCGCGCGCGGCATCACGTACGCCGAAGTGGTGTTATGCCTCCTGACCGAGGACTACCCGGCGTCCGAGTGGTGCCTCAAGGAGCTGGCGCTGGCCAAGCAGCTGCAGAAGCCCATCATCGCCGTTTCGACCGAGAACGTGACCGTGACGGACGACCTGCAAGTGTACATCTACACGCGGCAGATGGTGCCGTTCGAGCAGGCGATCACCAAGGTGAACGCGGCGGACAAGCGCAACATCACGTACGAGTACGACGACGAGCGGTTCGCGTCGCAGTTCCGCCTGCTGCTGGACGGCGTGCGCGACGAGGTGCAGAAGGAGCACGCGAAGCAGCGCAAGGCCAACCTGATCCAGGCCAGCCGGCGGCGCCTCGAGGTCGGCAACAACGACAGCATGTTCGGGTCGACGGTCGCGGACTGGGACCCGTCGGCGCTGGGCAGCACGGATTTTGTATTCATCAGCCACGGCGACCACCACCACGGGTTCGTGCAGCGCATCTACGACCGGCTGCAGGACAACGGCGTCAAGTGCTTCCTCGACGGCACGCACACGGCGGACATGACGCAGCGCATCCACGCGGCCAAGGAGGCCATCCTCAAGTGCTCCGTCTTCCTCGTCGTGTTGTCGAGCGCAACGGCCAACAGCGAGCTCGTCAAGGACCAGCTGGCGTTCGCTGAGGATAAGGGCCGTGCCATCGTGCCCGTGCTGCTCAACGACATGGAGATCCCACTGGACAAGCACTACACGCTCTCGCGCCTCGAGCTGCTGCACTTCACGCCCGAGCTCGGCTTCAACTCGAGCTTCGTGCAGCTGCTCAGCCGTGTGCGCCAGAACGTCTCGACCGGCCAGCCCTCGGTCGCCGGCTACGGCCAGCCGCGACCGGCCGGCCGGCCCACCCTGCGCTCCGTGGCCCAGCTCACGGCGCTGCGCTCTCGCCGGCCGAACGCGCTCGCGACGGCAGCCAGGGCCTTTGGCGGCCGACCGCAGACATCCGAGGCTCCAGCAGGCGTCGCGGCCGCCGCCAGGGCATTTGGCGCTCGGCCGCGCACGACCGAGGCCCCCGCCAGCGTCGCGGCCGCAGTCAGAGCCTTCGGCGGCCGCCCGCAGACGTCCGAGACGCCCGTGACGCTCGTGTGAGCGCCGTCGTCGTCGCCGCTGTACTGGTATGTTTATGAGCCCGGAGCGCCACCCCCAGCCACCTGGAGACGGCGTCCAGCACGGCAGCCGCCGCTGCGCTGCATGTCCCTCGTCTGACCGCCCTGGAGATCCCTACGAAATTAGTCCACACTGCATTAAGTATGCGGTTAATGTCATTAACCGCATACTCGCTTACTTCGAAATACTGGCGGACCAACTTGACCCTGTTGAAGTTCGTTTCTGTTTTAAAAACACTTGTCTAGCGGACTGGATGATAACTATCCACGCGCGTCTCACTTGGTCGGAATGACGCCCAAGTTCAAGTTGCCTTGGCTTCAAGCGACGGACCGCACGACCTCTGTAAAGTACGAATCCCGCCATGGGCCATACAAAACCCAAGACCACGTATCCGCCGCGATAAGAAACCGGAAAGGTCGTCGCTGACAGCCATGGCATGACCACACCACCGCCACAACTCAATCGACGGGAAGAAGACAGGCGGCGCGCCGGAAGTATAAGGACACGCAGCATGCCGGCGGAGAAGCGCAAGACGGGCGTCGAGGCGGTGCTGAGCCCGGCAAAGGAGCCGCGGCGGCATCCCTGTGCGTTGTGGGGCGGCGAGTGGACTGGCTGGTGTGCTGGGACTGACTCTGGTGACTGTGGCAGTGTGGCAGCCGACGCCCGAGCTGCTCGAGGGCTCACACTGGACGCGCTTTGCGGAGCAGGTCAACCGGAGTCGCGGGTGCGTAGGGTCGTGGCGGGCGGTACCCTAATGATTAGGGCCGGCTTGCTGACTGGTGTGTGGGTCTCTTGGCGGCAGAGCTCGGGTCGAGACGCCCCAGGACCTGTGGCAGTGGTCCGTCGACAACCTCGAGGCGTTCTGGGACGAGGTGCGTGCGCTCAGGCACCGCTATGACGATGCCGACGGGTGGAGACCTAACAGGCGACTGTCGCAGTGCTGGAAGTACACGGGGATGGTCTCGTCCGTGCCGTACACGAACGTACGGCCGCCGTTCTTTGCATGCACGCTAGCACATGCTCTTGGAGGTTCTCACACGTGACGTTGTCGTGTCTGTGACGCCTGCAGGTCCTTGACAACCCCCGCAAGATGCCAGGTACGCTACGCTCTTCTTTCCTGTGTGCTCTGCCGTCTCTAATGTATCGGTCGTGTGCTACACGGCGAGCAGGCGCGTCGTTCTTCCCTGGGTGCAAGCTCAACTTTGCCGAGAACCTGCTGCGCTTCCGCGACGACCACCCGGCCATCGTCTTCAAGGCCGAGACGAACCGGCGCGAGGTTACCATCTCCTACCGCGAGCTCTACGACCGCGTGGCGCGCCTCGCAGCCCAGCTGAGCGGCATGGGCGTTGTCCGTGGCGACCGCGTCGTGGCCTACACGCCCTGCATCCCGGACGCCATCATCGCGATGCTCGCCGCGACCAGGTGCGTACTGATCCCTCCCTTCCATCACCGCCTTTGTCACCACAGCGACACTCACGCTGTTCATGGGCAAATCTCTTGGTTGGCGCTGCAGTTTGGGTGCGATCTGGTCAAGCTGCTCGCCCGACTTTGGCTCGCAAGGCGTTCTCGACCGATTCGCTCAGGTGAAGCATTCGTCTGCTCATGATGCCCCGCTATACCTGAACTCCACTGACACTCACCAACTGCCATGCTCGGTACAGATCTCCCCAAAGGTGGTGTTTGCCACGGACGGGTACTTCTACAAGGGCAACCGCGTTGACACGCTCCCGCAGCTCCGCGAGATTGTCGGCAAGCTGCCGTCCGTCGAGAAGGTGGTCGTGATCCGGTTCACGATCCAGGAAACGCACGACCTCGACCTGAGCAAGATCCGCGGCGCTGTCTACTACGACCAGTTCGTGCCGGCCGACTCGGACGAGGCGCCGGACATCCACTTCGCGCAGCTCCCGTTCAACCACCCCGTGTACGTCATGTACAGCAGCGGCACGACTGGTCTGCCCAAGTGCCTCGTGCAAGGCCCTGGCGTTGTGCTCAACCACCTCAAGGAGCACATGATTGTACGTACACGCTTTGTTCCCGAGCCTGAGCCTCTGCAAACGCGTTCATCTGCATCACTGACCACGCCTGCGACGTATACCGCGCAGCACCTAAACATGACGCGGAGCGACCGCGTGTTCTACTACACGACCACGGGCTGGATGATGTGGAACTGGCTCGTCAGCGTGCTCGGCGTCGGTGCCACGATCGTGCTTTTTGAAGGCAACCCGCTGTACCCGTCGGCTCGCGCTTTGTGGCAGTATGCGGAGGTTGGTTCTCTGTCTGCTTGCCATACTCGAACTCTCCCCTTATGAGCACAACGCTGACTTGTGCCTTGCGTTTCCCCGATGCATAGCAAGTCGGGGTGACGGTGTTTGGCACGAGCGCGCGCTACTTGGCCGCAGTCATGGACTCGGGCTGCGTCCCCGGCAAGGAGTTCGACCTGTCGGCGCTACGCATGATCACGTCCACGGGATCTCCCGCCAGCACCAACATCTTCAAGGTCAGTCGCCCTGATCTCGTCTCCGTAGCGGGCTGCTACGTATCTGTTTCCTAACTCTCATGCCGTGATTGTCTGCATCAGTTCGTCTACGAAGGTATCAAGAAGGACGTGCAGTTCGCTTCGATCAGTGGCGGAACCGACCTGAACGGATGCTTTGCGCTTGGCTGCACGAACCTCCCAAGTACGTCAGGGAAGAAGAGCATAGTGGCTCCGCATCGCCCGCTGTTTCACTAACGGGGACGCCTCCTTCTCAGTCTTTGACAGCGAGCTCCAAACGCGCGGCCTCGGCCTCGACGTCCGAATCTTCGACGACCACGGGAAGGAGGTCGTCTCGACGCAGGGCGAGCTCGTGTGCAAGCAGCCGTTCCCGTCCATGCCGCTGTACTTCTGGAGCGACGAGAGCGGCGACAAGTACCGTGACGCCTGTACGTTTCGTCTGCCTGCTTCGTCCTTGTTTGTGGTCAAGCTGCGAGAACTCACTCACTCACGCTCGATGCTTCATGGATAGATTTCACCGAGTACCCGGGAGTGTGGCGTCACGGAGACTTCGCCGAGGTCACGGCAAGCGGAGGATTGATCATCTACGGTCGCTCCGACGCGACGCTCAAGCCTGGCGGGGTCCGCATCGGCACCGCCGACATCTACAAGGTGCTCGAGCGCATCGACGGGATCGAGGACTCGGTCGTCGTCGGACAGAACTACACACTCCCCGACGGCACGCCGGACGTCCGCATCCTGTTGTTCGTCGTCATGAGCGAGGGTCGCGAATGCTCGTCGGCGTTCCAGAAGCTCGTGTGCAAGCAGATCCGCGAGCAGGCGTCGCCACGGCACGTGCCCGGGCTGATGGCCGCGTGCCCCGACATCCCGCACACGGTGAGCGGCAAGAAGGTGGAGCTGACGGTCAAGAAGATCATCGACGGCCACGCAGTGACCAACAAGAGCGCGCTGCACAACCCCGAGAGCCTCGCGTGGTTCGAGGAGTTCGCGCAGTCGCTGCGCAAGTGACCGGTTGATGCTCCGACGGGCAGCTTTGTACTGCGAAGTGTACTCGAGGCCGAGACGACGAAGGCGACGGCCATGCTCAAGACACACCCATGGCAACAAGAAGAGCGATTCCATGACGATGCAAACGGTCGAAGGTGACGTTGCTGTCTCGGACTGACTGCTGTATCACCTCACAATGGACTGACAACTGACCCCAGCGATCACTGGCCACTCGACGTCGGCGCCGGCATGGACAGCAGCGGCGCGTACGACCCCGTGCGAGCCCGCATGCGCGTCCACGCGACCGCCGCGAGCACCGCCAACGCACCGCCACCCGCCGCCAGCATCAACGCATGAAGCACTGACGTCTCGCCAGGTCCATCGGCGACGGCGGTGTCGACTGCAGTTGCCGTGGTCTGCGCCGCCCCCGACGGCTGCTCCACGTCGCTCAGCGCCATGTACATCAAGCTCATGACGCCCGTGTGCGCCTCCGTGTTGTTGTACAGCGCCACGATGCGCACCACGTCGGACGCGCGCATGCGGCGCGGCGGGTCGAACGCGCACGTGCTCATGGCGATCACGTACCCGTGCTCGTTGCCGGCGACGTCCCCGGTGCCGTACGTGGGGACCGACGCGCAGAGCAGCTCGCCCGTGGCGTCGTCGTACATCTCGATGCCCAGGCCGCCGCGGTGCTGATGCCCGACCGCGTACACGATCTCCACCTCGCGGTGCTCGTAGGCTTCCGACTCGGGTCCCCCCGCACCGCCGCCGTTGAAGATGGACACCTCGCCGGACATGTCGAGTGACTGGCGCGTCGACAGCGTGTGCACGCAGCCCGGGTGCGTCTCCGGGTCGCACAGCGGCACGTCGTACTCGATGTTGCCAGTGTGCGCCATGTCCCCCGACGCGTCGCAGCAGCCGGCGAGGTACAGCGGGCGGTTGGCCGGCGACACCTCGGCGTACTCGAGCGTGTAGCGCAGCCGGTAGGCGGCCGCGGTGGCGGTGGCAGTGTCCTTGTCATCGCCCTCGGCACCACCGATCTCCTCCTTCTCAAGACAGAACTCGCCGTCCTCGCAGCACTTGAGCCCGCCGTAGTATGAGTCGGCCGCGCACGCCGTGTTCTCCTCCCAGCGCAGCTGCGCGTTGCAGTTCTCCGGCCGCACGCGCCAGCCGTTGACCGCGTCGCTCGAGAACTCGTCCTCGCTCGTGCACGGGCACTCAAGGCAGCGGTGCGCCTTCTGCTCGCCCAGACCGCGCGTGTTGATCACGTGCACGTTGGCGATCCACTCGTCCTCGCCCGCCTCCGTCACGAACGCGAACGGGAACGGGAACTGCTGCGGCGTGCCGCGCGCCTCCGTGCCGGCGCCGAACGCGATGCTGCGGCTCACGTTGGCCGGCTTCATGGGCGCGTGGTGGCCGCTGCGCGGGTTGTCGCGACCAAAGTCGGACGCCACTACGTGATGGTGGAGGTACGCGTCGAACGAGGCCGCGGGGACCACCGACCCGTCCGCCAGCGTCTCCACCACGTCCGCCGCGAACCGGTACACGGCGATGGGTCCGCGCGGGATCGGCAGTCGGTGGAACGCGTTCGTCACCTCGCCCGGCGCCAGCGACACCGCCGGCGTCAGCGCCGTGTACCGCTTGGTCGGCGGCGCCAACGGCTGCTCCGCGGTCGTAGCAGAGGCCAGGGCGAGCGCCGTCAGCGCCAGCGACTTGACGAGGCGCAGCATCAGCTCGGGGGGCGTAGGCGATCGGTCGGTCGGGCTGGTGGTTCCTAGAGGCAGAGCGCGAATCTAAGAGTGAGAACGAAGGAGGATCGCGGCTGGGAGATCGATCGGAGACTGTGCCGGCGGAATGGTGGTGGCTGGCGCATGTGGCCGTTGGAAGGATCGACCTTGGCGTTTGTATGCTCTAGTGGGCAGATTACGGCTGGCGCAAGTTCGACGCCGTCGCCACTATCAACGTTGAAGTCCCGAAGTCATTTGGCGGGCTCGCTCACTTGAGGATCCTCCATGGTGGGTTGAGCATTCGCGAGGATCTCGTGGCGGCAGTTGATCCAGTCCGGCTCGGCCGTGGTTCAGAAGAACGAACGAACGAACGCACCAGAGGACGGGTGAGCGCCTAGGCCGCAGAGGCGATTCTTGCGGCTGTGACGGACGGCTTCAGCGCATGGCCCCCAATCGACTGACGCGCCGCAGCGAGTTGCTGGCGGTCGTCGCCTCTTAGATGAGTGAGTACGCGGTGCGATCGTTCGTCAGACAGCTTGATGCCTCGGCGACCGACCCTTTTGCACTGCCTTCTCCTAGACGCCACACGACAATCGGAAGCAACGACGCTACACGCTTTACACGATCGTTATAGTCGCCCTCGACACCGCTGCGGCACGATCGCTTTCTTAGCGAATGCGGCGGCCTCAGATGAGCTTGACAGTGCTTCACCTCTATCGTCGCCTTATGCAGCGCTTCCAGTTTTCAGGAGCTCTCAGATACGGTACAGTAGCGCCAGTCCTGGCGCTTGTTTCGCTCTTGGACAGTCTCTTGAGCGTCGTGGTGATTGACTCCGACACGCGACGAAGGCGTTGCCGTATAGAGCGAGCACGCACAGTGCTCCAGCCATCCTTGGATGTCGTCGAGCGCGCGGACGAGCCCGAGCCCAGCCGGAATTGGAGAGTGTGCGAGCCACCTTGACGCTCACCCGCCGTTCTTGAGCGTCGCTTGTGCTGTCTTCGTCGCTTGACTCACTCGCCAAGCGGGTTTCGAGTTTCTCGGTCCGCCGAACGGACTTCTCGGGAGGGAAAGGGATGCAATGCGACGCTCACACACATGTCGGTCGTGGAGTTCACGACAGAGCTCACAGCAAAGCGCTCGCCTTCATTGGAAAGCTCAAGGTCAAGGATTCGGACGCGCACTGCTGCATATGGAGTGTCCGACACTGAACGTTAGAAGCCGCACTCGGGACATCTCTATGCTGTAGCGCTCGGATTGCGTTGGCATCCGCGCTAGCACTCCAATTGTCATCATTGGGAGAAGAAAACGGAGGCAGTATCTGACATATAGCGTGGTCAGACCGTACGCGGCGCGGTACGCAATGTGAGAAGGCACGTCGATGCCATCCTGGTGCTGAACCATTGAACGCACAAGCGTGCCCGATATCCTGTGGATCGGCGCCGAGTCGATGCTCAAGAGGTGGCTAGCCACCTGGCGAGCTGTGATGGCCGTGGTGCCGGAGCACTCTGGCCCGTGGTCGGCGTTGTACGAGGTCACGTAGAAGCCCTCGACGTTCTTGGCCTTGGACAGTCGTGCGATGAAGCCACAACTCGTGTAGCTACTGCATACGAAGGCGAAGTTCCTGCCGCCGCTAGATGGGTGGAGTCGCGAGCGCTTCCCTTGCGCC
>JAADXY010000588.1:0-18397 GCA_023338065.1 Phytopythium montanum
ACTGCAGGGCATCGGATGCTCGACGGACGAGAACAAGGTTGAGATCCGTCGACTGCAAATCGCTAGAGGCGCCGGACTTCTGTGTGATCGGATACACGAAGGCTGGCTAGGCTGTGGCATCTGACTGCCGTCGACTTGACTCTGTCATGGACGACACTTCAAGCAGGCCCTTGTTGGGATGCGAGTCGAGGAGGTCCGGCACGACGGCGACCAGCTCGACGAGCGTGATGGCTGATGTCGTATTTGGCGAAGTGCCCCCGTTGGCCCGCGTCAGGCAGGTCAACCAAGGCGATGGAAATGCTCAAGCTCCGAGAAGTTGACACTGCTACTCTCAATGCGAGGGCGTTCCGCTTGGATGCGAAGCACTCCACTCCACCTACTCGCCGTCACATAGCGAGCCTATGGCTTCAGCTGTAGACCTGCGGACGCCACGGCGTTCGCCACCTTGGCCTCCAGCTGCATGAGGTCGTCTGGAAGCGGGAGGGCGATCTGCAGTCACCAGTCAACAGCGTAAGTCCCTCCACTCGACTCAACACCAACCCATCCACGCAGACAGTCAAACTCGCCTCGGAGGGGACGTCAAAAACGAACACGGTGCCCGTCGCATCGCCGATGATGACGCTCCTGCCGTCCGCGGCCCACCGGATCTTGTTGAGCGCCTTGTGGTCCGCCACCTTGGTTGACACGACGGGCACCTCCGTGTCTTTAAGGACGTTCCAGAGACTGACGCTGCCGCTGCCGTCCGCGACGGCAAACAGCGCCGGGCTCACGGGCGACCACCGCACGTCGCAGATGTACTCGCTCGACGGCTCGAAGGAGAAGAGCGGCGCCTGCGGGAACTCGACGCTCCAGAGCTTGACGGACGAGTCGAGCGACGCCGTGAGCAGCAGCCCGTCGTGGTGCGGTGGCAGCACCGGGTTGAAGTGCATGGCCGTGATCGGACCGAAGTGCGCCTCCTCCGACGCCGACGCCGGGGTCACGACCACTTCCCGCGCGACGCTCGCGTCGACTCCAAGCGCGAGGGAGCTCTTGCTGTCGGTCGCAGCGTTTGCGGCGTCGCTGGCTCCTGCCGCGCCGCCGCTCGCCTTGGTCTTCTGCTGCTCGAGCTTGGTCCAGTAGAGCTTGCCGGCCTCCGTGCCGATGAATAGCTCCTGGCTCTCCTTGCGCTGCAGCGCGAACGCCGTCACGGACGCCTCCATCTTCTTGTCCGACATGTTGGCCGTCGAGTAGTTGGACACGATCGACAGCGCGATGCGCAGGTCCATCATGTCGATCGGCTGCTGCAGCTGGTCGATGTCCCAGACACACACCCGGCCGTCCGTGCTGGCCGACACCAGGCTGCATAGCGTCAAAGCACACATTCGTCAGGTCAAAGAAGGGTGTCCAACGCCAAGAAGACCCTCGCAGACGTACTGATGGGAGCTCTTGGACCCTACAACCGTCATCGCGTAGATGGGGTGCGTGTGACTAGCCGAGGAGAGCGATGTCTTCCTCACGGGCGCCGCCTTGGCGCGAGTGTCCCAGACCACGACCTGCCCCGAGTACGTGCCGCCGATGATGATGTGCCGGTCGAACGGGCTGAAGCACGCGCTCGTTACCTGCGAGTGGCACGTGAAGCGGTATTCGGGTCGTGTCGGCAGCGCCGTCGACCACAGCAACACGACGCCGTCCGTCACGGTCGCTACGTCCGTCCGCGCAGCCTCCGCCGCCGCCGAGTTGCCCAACGTGTCCCACTGCCTTGAGCCGGCGTCGTCGTCTTCCTCGTCGGCCAGGAAGTCGCGCGCAGTGTACGCGACGAGCGTGAGCTCCGGGAAGAAGGGCGACACGTCCACGTCCGTCACCGCGCGGTGCTTGGACCACTTGTCGTCCGCGAACGCGAGCTGCTGCTTGAGCGACTCGGCCACCTCCTCCATCACCATATCCTGCTCCACCGTGGCGCCGTAATCGACCATGATGTCGAACTTGCCAGCGCTCGTGAGCGCACGCTCGATGACGCGCGACGCCTTGAGCAGGAACGCGTCCATCTCGTCCGAGTCGAGCAGCTGCTTCTTCTCCTCCTCCGTCAGCGTCGGCGGCATCGCAGCGTCCGCTTCGGCTGACGGCGTCGCGTCCACCGCCAGCATCCGGCGAGGAGACGACGGCGTCGCGGTCTTGAGGGGCGAGGGCGAGCCGGTAGACGCGTCGGCCTCCATGTCCCCCACGCCAGTCTGTTGGGAGGACACAGTGCTTGGTCAGATAGAGGAGAGTCAGGTGGATGGCCAATGGAGACTGACCTCCGAGACGGAGAGCTCGTGCTCGAGCGTAATGTCCGTCTGCGTGTGCTTGGTGTACGTCTCGACCAGGATCGGCTGGATGTGCATCTCCGCCACGCCATTGAGCTGCTCTCACCGGCCCACCACATAACGAGACGTCAGTGATACCGGACGCTGGCGGTACTAGGCGCCGCGCGACCGCCCACCGTCGATAGAGACGCGAGCTTCTCCGCCAGCGACAGCGCAGGGGGACCGGCAGGCGTGGCACGCTCAGCTGCGCCGTCTCCAGCCGCGACGCCCTCGCCCTCGCCGCCCGATGTCTTGAGGATCGTCTGGATAAAGTCGTCAAACTTGCTCTCCTGCTGGTCGATCGCCGCCTTGGTCGCAGAGTCGATGCTCGACGCCTCCTCCGCCGCTCTGCATCCGTTCGTCCATCGTAGGCGTCCGATGGAGGCGCCAGGGCGGAGAGTGAGGGAGAGAGAGCAAGACCGACACATTTACAGCAAAAAAGTCCGTCAGCGGCCGGTTTGATGCGCGCTTGATGACGGACGAGCGCGTCGTCGACGACAAGCCGCGCTAGGAGGCGCACGCACCGCACGGAAGCCTTGCGCTTGCGGATCTCCTCCAGCTTCTTGCGCTTGGCCTCGAGCTCCGCCGCGTGCTTGGCGCGCACCGAGTCCATGGCGTCCGCCCGACAACTTGGCGTCCTCGACCTGGCTTGTGTTTGAAAATGTAGCTGAAGCGTATCTCTCAGTGAACCGTGTTACTTCGACTACGTACGATAAATCCAAGGCTGTATGCCGTTGAAAAGGTTCAACTCCGGCACTGCACAACAAGAACAAGATACCAACACGACGGGTCGTTTCCGCTTGCGCCATACTGAGCGCAAGTCAATTCCAAGGCAGCAGCCGGCATGGCGGGCGACCACACGACGCTGCTGGCGGTCGCGCTGCTGCTCTGCTGCGCGTCGGCGTCAGCGGCAACGGCCGTCGCGGCCCAGCTCTACCTGCGCTCACAGCCAGCCGTCCCGCTGCCTCCTCCTCAGCCCGTTCAGACCAAGAGCGATGACATCAAGATCGAGACCAAGGACGAAGCCAGCAGCAATCCACCGCAGCAGGACGCTACAGAAGCATCCGAGGCTCCTGACACGCCCGCACCAGTCCCAGAGCAACCAATCCCGATACCCAAGCCGCCGGTGCTGGCTCTACGCTCGCTGCGGGGCGAGGAAGTGCCTCCAGCGCTGCGCCTGTCCGCGTACGTGTCGGACGCGCACCGCCTGGCGTTCGGCCACGCGCGCGTGTTTGACGACGGCGGCAGCGTGTTGGCGGCGCTGGACCGGCTGCGGCCGTACCTGTCGCGCTTCTTCCGCGACGGCGAGTGGATGCAGGGCTCGGCCGACATCGCGCACCTGACGACGCTGCACCGGTCGGAGGCGCACGGCGACTCGGACTCGGACTCGGACGACTTGGACGAGGCGCTCGCCGGTCGCCTCAGCGGCTCGAGCCAGCCGCGACGCGCCTCGTACCCGCGCAGCCGCCGCCAGTTCCGCTCGCCGACGTGGGTGGACCCGCTCGAGACGGCCGAGGTCGTCGTGTTCCCGGACGTGGACCCCGAGACGTTCCTGCCCGTCATGGTCGTCAACCTGGCGCCAAGAGACCAGAACGTCGACCACAAAGCTGACGCGGACGTGGAAGCGAGCGTCGCTCCTCTTCGCCGGGTGTCGCGCGCGTCCAGCAGGAGCAGCGCCTCTCACGGCTGGTCGCGGTCGTTCGATGCGGCCGGCGACGGCGACGAGCAGCCCAAGCGGCGCGTCATCTTCTGCGACGGCGCCGTGGTGCTCGGCGGGACGTTCGACGTCTCGGAAGGTTCCATCCTCATTGACAAGGACGTGCGGATCGAGCCAGGCGTGGTCGTCAAGGGCCCCGCGATCATCGGCGCCGGCTCGACACTGCGTACTGGAGCATACATCCGCGGGGACGTGCTCGTGGGCCGGCGTGTCGTGCTCAGGGGAGAGGTCAAGCACGCCATCATCATGGACGAGGCCGAGCTGTGCCACCCGGGCTACTGCGGCGACAGTCTGCTCGGGTTCAAGGCGCACTTTGGCAACCAGGTGACGACGGCCAACCTGGGCCTGCTGTCCGGTAACAGCCTGTGCATCGAGTGCGACGGAGTGGTCTACGACACGGGGCGGAGGAAGATCGGCGTCGTGCTGGGCGACGGCAGCCAGCTCGGCTGCTCCTCGGTCACGGATCCGGGCACGCTGATACAGCGCAACACGGTCGCGTACCCGCTCTCGAGGCTGCCCAAGGGCATCTACGGGCCGGACGTCATCGTCAAGAACAAGCCGATGCAGAAGGGAGTGATGGAGGTCGTCGCGCTCCGTCCGCCCGTCGAAGGGGAGCAATCAGAGCCCAGCGGTCATTGACTTGCAGATAGCCCGAGGGAGTGAATACCAGAGAACACAGTCAGCCAGCGTGTATTGCGTCCGACACTGACGCCCATCGGTACACTGCCGACGTCTCTAGCAGCCGAGCCACTGCTCTTCTAGCGCGTCGCAGCTGCAGCCAGCAGCGATCGCCGCTCTGCGCATGGCGATGACCGACTCGGAGTGCACGCACTGCACGCGTCCGAGCTCCAGGTTGTAGCAGATGCCGTCGCCCTCGGCCTCGGACGAGCACTCCCGGTACAAGACGCCCTCGCACATATCGACGCTGAATTCCTCCGGGACGTTCTTCGACTGTCCAGAGTAGCAACGAGCGAGCTCTGCGACGCAAAAGGTGCCGGAGTCTGCCGCCATGAAGCGCTCGAGGACCGCTAGAGTCGCGTTCGACGGGAGCGAGGCGCTGTCCGCTGCATTGTCCAGGCACTGCGGCGAGCTCCCCGCGATCAGACTCCTCCTTACGGCATCATTGTGTCCATGGTTGGAGCTCACACCCTCGGCACTTGCCGCCAAGCTGACCGCATTGGGGTTGTCGATGCTCGTTAGCGAGGAAGTCAAGCTGCGGGACCTACAGCAAGTCGGGAAGCTCGTGTCGCACACGCCACTGGAGAGGAAACCGCTGCAACAGACCGCCAAGTCTTGCACGACCAGAGTGTCGAGGGTGCTCTCGAACATGGAGAGGTCAGGGAGCGTCCGGGCCTGCGGGATGGTCTGCAGCGCCAGCACTTGCAGACTCGGGAGGTCGCTGAGGCTCGGCAGGTCTTCGAGGGCCACGAGCTGGCCCAAGAAGACCGTCTGGAGCTTCGGCAGCGACTCCAACGGCGAGAGTTGCTTCAGCTCCGCGTGCCCCGAGATGTGGAGCGTCGAGAGCTGGCGCATCCGGCTGAACAATCCGTCGGGCAACGCGAGCAAGTCGTTCGGGGGTTCGGACTCCTTGTCGTCGGCCGTCGAGCCTTGGATATGTCTGCAGCGTCCAGCAAGCGGCGGTTAGAGCAGCAAGGACCGACCCAAGGATGAACGCGTCGACGCACAGGAACTCGAGCTGCGTGAACGTCTCGCTCGCCCACGCCGGGAGCGTCTGGACGCCAGTGTAGATCAAGATCCTGCCCACCAGAGCACCATTCGTCAAGTCAAAAACGGCACTCGGGTCGTCACCACCCAGAGGCTACCACGTACAGACTGCGGAGCTTGGTGCACGCGGAGACCTCGTCCGGCAGCGTGCCGTTCAGTCTGCGGTTCACGAGCTGGATGACCTCCAACGACCCCGCGCGCGCGACGGCCGCCAGCTCCAGCGTCACGTCTGGCAGCTCCTCGCTGGCGTTGGGTGCCAGGTCGCGGTCGACGAAGGCGAGGCAGTTGCACAGCAGCGAGCCGTTCGCCGCCGGCGCGTTGATTGGCGGCCACACGTACGACACGAGAATGCACGACGAGTGCGGCTCGCACGCGGCTTGGGCGTCTCGGACGGCGACGGCGGCGGTGGCAATGCACGCGACGCCAAAGGCCAGGAAGACGACGCCGACGACTGCAGGGACCGCACGTCTTGGAGCCTGCGGCTTGTCAACAGGCTTCCCCGCCAGTTTGGACTGGCTCATAGCCTCTGAAGATGGCTGGGCGAGCGGCACAACAGACGCCGTGCTGGATGGGAGGGACTCAAGCGCTGGCCCTGACTGCTTGCGTGACTCGCTCGAGTGCTGGGGGAACTGGCGCCGACGAGCGGCTAGACGAGCGCGCTCGAGCAAGGACCGCATGATGCGGTGCCAGCGGAGGCAGGTGAACAGGTTGAAGCAGATCTGCAGCAGCATGCCGCGCGAGTCGAGCAGCAGCAGGCTCTCGTAGCCGGCGCTGAAGGTGTTGATCTGCCTCGCGTCGACGAAGATGCGGCCCGAGCGCTCGTGCGCGCTCGGCGGGAAGAAGCGCTGCAAGATCTTGACGGCCTTGAGGTCGTCGTGGAAGCTCGAGACCGAGTACACGAGCACGAGCGCCGGGAAGAAGACGGCGAAGACCGTGTCGAGCCTGTGGCCATTAGTGGATGATCAGTCACTTGCCCGCTGTGCCCAAGCGAAGACCGACAAGATCGAGTCGTACATGGCGTCCTGCAGGATCTGGAGGTGAACTGGCTGCTTCCACGCGACAAGCACGTGGTACGCCACGAGGAGCGCGTTCATGGCCATGAGCGACGCGTACAGGTAGAGCAGCGGCTGGTCGAGGCCGCGACGCATGTACGTCCGCATGGCCAGCACCTGGAGCACGACCTCCGGCAGCTCCAGCACCACGTTCTGTCTCGAACAGCACACAAGAGTCAGCCACGACCGCGCGAAGCCTGCGAGCGAGGCGCGACTCACCCATATCTTGCGGTACTCGCCGTCTGTACCGAGCACACCCGTGTAAAACCTCGCCAATACGGGGCGGGAGCGGCGTCGCAGCGCGGCTAGAGGCAGCTTCTCGCCAATCGAAGGGCTCGAGGCGAGCCTGGCGATCGTCCCGGCGCTCCGCAGCAGCCAGCGCAGCCTCGCCTGCGACTCACGGGGCGGTCGTGGCCGCCGAGGACCTGCTAACACTAGCAGCAGCAAGTGGACGTACAGACCGACGACGAGCAGCAACAGCAGCGTGCTGGAGACGGAGACGGCCGTCGTGGGAGCCGGGAACTGCCAGAAGCGGCCGTTGTCAAGCTCGCCAGTGAGCATGAGATTGTCGGCCGTGGCGTTCGGCGACAGGTTGAGCACGACGAGGAAGGCGCTCCAGGCGGCCGAGGCCGAGAAGATCAGGGCGGTCGAGAGGCTCGTGCACCAGCCCAAGTCGGCAAAGCGGCGAGTCCAGCGGAGCCAGCGCCGGTGCTCTCCCGGTCCGTGACTGTGGACTAGATCCCCGGTCGAGAGGTACTGCGGCGTGTCGGCCAGGTGGGCGGGCGGGACGGGCGATACCGCGGCCGACTGCTTGCCATGCGCCTTTAGCTCCACAGCCATCGCCCTGGTTGTCTTGGTGGATGAATGAGGATGCTGTCGTTGGTCGTCTAGGACTGAGATGGAGGCGGAGAACGACCCGAAATAGAGCGGATAGCAGCGGAGAACCCGCAGAAGAACGGCATTGCTCCGTGTTTCAGTCAGTGACTGGTGTCGGCCTAAAATACTCGTGGAGGTGGCGGTGTTGGCGCTCAGAACCAGCGCTTGAAGCCGCCGCGCACCTCAAAGGAGCACGTGTGCTCGTCCGTGAGGTAGTTGCGGCGCTCGAACTTGACGTACAGCTCGCTCTCGGGCAGGTGCTCGTAGTAGATGCCGCCAAAGTCGATGCGCGCCGTGCGGCCGCCCGGCTGGTCCGCCGCCTTGCGCACCTGCACGTTGAAGCACTCCTCTTGCGGTAGAACACCAAGAACTCGCGTCGTGTGACAGCCGCTCATGACGCAGCCCGGCTGCGTGTACGTCTCGATGAGCACGACGGCCGAGAGTCCCGCGGGTCGAGTGGCCGATTGGAACACGACGTTCGCCGACTGAGAGATGTTCATGGGCGATAGCGTGAAGCCCGACTTGACGTGGTTCGTGCATGTAGGGTCGGCGTTACACGCCTCCGCCGCGTGTGGATCCGCCACCCACTCGAACGCCAGCTTGGGCGACAGCGCGCGGACAGGGGGAGACGCTAGGCTGGCCGCTATTGGCACAGAGGCGGCCACGGAGGCGCCAAGCAGCGCGCAGAGCAGCAGCAGCAGCAGCAGCATGATGCCGCAGGACAGATCTTTTCGGCTTTGGCTGTCAGAAAAGCATATCTCAGGATTTGTGTGTCCGAAATAATATGTCGTGTTTTGGGAAATTAGTATGGTATTGAAGCATTTAAGTGACACTAAATCCGGACACAATGATAAGTAACCCACGTCGGGTGGATTTTCGAGTCGCGGACGGATGTCATGCGTACCTCTTGGCATTTGTTTGCTTCCAAATATATTCCTATGAGTGTGACCTCCCTCCCTTCGTCCGCCTCAAAATATAAGCCGCCGATATATTCCGAGTCCTTGCGTAACGGGTCTCATTGGGCATTCGCGCTCGCCACCTCCTGCGCTCGCCTCCGATGGCGATGAAGGGCCTGCTGCAGGTCTCCGGTGCGTCTACCTCCACCCGCCGCCCTCGCTACTACGACGTGCTATTGACCCGCGCGCCTGCCCGTCTTCTGCCGTAGTGGTGGCGCTGGCAGCGGCGCTTGCGCTGCTCTCGTGGTTCGTGGCGCTCGCTCCCTTCTGGCTGACGCAGTCGGGCGAGCGCACCGGAGGCGACGCGGCCGCCTACTACTCGCAGGGCGTCGGCCTCTGGCTCAACTTCACCGAGCACGTGGGCGCCGCGGCCTTCGACCCGGGCAACTCGCTCTGGATTCCTCAACAGCCGAGCGCCGCCGAGTCTTTCGCCACTCAATGGTGCGACTCCTTCTCTTTAGCCATCCTTTCTCATCAACTCTTGGTCTCACCACGCTCTCCCTAACAGCGCGGCGGAGCGTGCGTTCTGTGCCGACGCGGTGGGCGAGCTGCACCAGCAGTACTGCCAGGTGATGGACGTGTACTGCGGCGGAGCCATCACGTTCCTCCAGCTCGCCATGTCGTGCATCTCTGGCCTCGCGCTGCTCGCGGTCGTCTGGGCCGGCTTCCTGGTCGCCACGGCGCGCAAGACGGCCGCCGACCGGTACCTCACGCACGTGTGCGTCTCGGTCGGCGTGCTGTACCTGGCGGTCGTGGCCGTCTGGTACGTGTGCGTCTACCGCGTCGTGCTCGAGACGAGCTTCTACAAGGACCAGTTCAACCGCTGCAACGAGAACCCGGTGGGTCGGTCGTGCTGGCAGGTCGGCCTGTGCGTCTATCTCGCGATCGCCGGCGGCGTCCTGTACCCGCTGCTCTCGCTGCTCGTCGTGCACCACGTCACCAACAAGTTCCGCCAGTACCAGCGCCTGCTGCGCCGGCTGTTCGAGTCCGCGACCATGGTGGACCTGCCGCAGCCGGTTGTGGACCTCAAGGAGCAGCCCGCCGACGCCTCGGAGGGCTCCGTCGACGTAGCCATCGAGATGGAGCAGCAGGTGCGCGGCCTGCCGCTCCAGCCGCTCCGGAGACTGCCGTCCGCTGTGCGTCATGGCGACGTCGACATGGCCGACAGCGCGGACCAAGAGGACGACGCCAGCACCCAGCAGCACCACGCCGCCGTCTAGCTCGCTACTGCAGTGCTCATCGATAGAGTCGCTCCGTGTACACTAGTAGACGCACTTCTCCTTGCCTTGCCTTGTCACTTGGGGATCTTGTATTTATAGACCGATGCCTTGCTGACCAAGCGCCGCCACTTGCTTGCCTGTTGCTCGCCACATAACGACTGAGAAGAGAGGGCGATCGAGGCGAGATGCACCGACTGGGCGTTCGCCACGCCGACGTGGCCGTCATCAGCGACGAGCTGATCAAGAAGGTGACACTGGCGGACGCGGACCCGGCCAACACCACTGCGATCGACGAGACGGACCAGAGCGTCGACTTCCTCAAGCTGCACACGCTCTCGCTGTCCTTCCAGAACGTCTTCAAGGCCGAGAACCTCGAGACGTTGCGCCACCTCGTCAAGCTGCAGCTGGACAACAACGTCATCCAGGAGATCGACGGCATCGGCCACCTCGTGCAGCTCGAGTGGCTCGACCTGTCGTTCAACAACATCTCGAGCATAAAGGGGCTCGACGCGCTCGTCAAGCTCACCGACCTCAGCCTGTACAACAACCGCATCGCCAAGGTCGAGGGCCTTGACTCGCTCAAGCAGCTCCAGGCAGGACGCCCCTACCGCACATCTTTCGTTCCCGATGATACTTACAGGCTGGTGATGTGCCCGTAGGTGCTCTCGCTCGGCAACAACCTGCTGCCATCGACCGAAGGGCTGCTGTACCTCAAGTGCCTCGACAAGCTCCGCGTGCTCAACTTGAGCGGGAACCCGGTCTGCTCCGACCCAGAGTACCGCCCGTGAGCGACTCGTTCCTCTCGTCGCGATGCGTCGAGTCCCATGAGCTTACGTTGGCTCGGTTTGGCTGCTTCAGATTCATCTTGGCGCACTTGGAGCGGCTTCAGTACCTGGACTACGCGCTGGTGGACTCGGGCGAGGCCGTGCAGGCGCGCGAGCAGTACCAGGACGAGCTGGAGGAGCTCAAGGAGGTCAAGGCGATCGAGGACGCCGCCTTGGCGCGCGAGGCCGAACACCAGAAGTACCTGTCCATGCTCCGAGACGCCAACGTCATCATTCTCGAGGTCGGTACCTTCGTGAGTGAACTGCGGGCGTAGACCAGCGGTGTCTGACGCTACGTGTTGGCTTGCAGACGCTGCTGACCGACATGTTCAAGGAGGACACGGAGATGAGCAAGATCGAGGTGCTGCCGGGCCTTCGGAGCATCATCGAGGACTACATGGAGAAGGCCAAGACGGCGGCCGAGGATGTCAAGGTCGTGCTGCTGGGCAAGCACGCGAGTCTGTCCATGGAGGTCGACGCGTTCAAGCTCAAGTACGACAAGCTGCAAGTCGAGGCGCAGGAGGCCAGCATCCGCACCATCGAGGCGTATCGGCGCTCCGCCAAGCAGCTGCTGAAGCAGGCTAGCGCCTCCAACTCAAGCGGTCCGACGGCGGACAGCGAGTCGACGGCGGCCGGGCTGCAGCTGCTGCACGACGCCGAGGCGCTGGCCGAGAAGCTGCACCACGAGCTGATGAACATCGAGTCGGACCTGGTCGAGGCGGCGCAGGAGCTGATCGGCAGCATGGAAGCGTCGATCGAGGCGGTGGGCGCCGAGGCGAGGGACGTGGCAACGGAGCACTTCCGCGCGGTCGAGGTGCTCGAGAACAACTTCTTCGAGGGCGTGAGCCAGCTGGCCGTGACGCTGCTGGAGCGCATGGCGACCGAGGACGGCGAGGAGGACGACCTGCTGACGGACGAGTGCCGCGCCATCCTGAACGACCGCGACGCGCTCAACAACGCCATCAACGGCTCGCACGACATCCACATCGGCAAGCTGCTGGCGCAGGAGGACGTCATGCGCGAGCAGAGCCTGGCCGCCGTGGCCGAGGCGCTGCGCCGCGCCAAGGACGACGAGTGGCGCCGCAACCGCGCGCGCGTCGCAGAGGTGCTGCACATCAAGGAGACGCACCTGCGCGACATTGCGCGCGTGCGCGACGAGCTCAACCGCGTCGACGAGGACTTTTACTGACTGCGAGTCGAAAAAATGGGCAAATGCGCCACTCGCTCATGGATACATCGCCGAAAGTGTAGCCATCATAAATGGTGTGGTGTACATCATGTGAATTGTGGGTTCATAAAAATCAGTACATTTTACCCGAACCGCCATCCGGTTTCGAAACCATCCAATAAGAGGTCCCGCATACAAATGTCTATGCAATAGCCTCTATCACACCCCTTTTATAGAGCGCCCCCGCCCACATACAATGGCCAAGTTCAACCCAGAGTTCAGCGAGAACGGCAGTGCAGTACCGTCAATTCTTAGCGTCTTCCCGTTTATAGCAATAGCGATCGCACCGGACCAAGCCCAGCAAGCCCAGCAAGCCCACGGTCCCGCCGCCTTCCCACCGCTCTTGCGCCGCCTTCCCACCCCTCCGCGCCTTCCGCGCGGCCCTATCTACTTCTCCGCCACCCGCGGGCGACCCACCCCGGCCCCGGCCGCCTCCGCGCCCCTTATACGCCCGCCAGCGCCTCATGTACGAGCGCGAGCCGCGGCTGGGCGGGGGCCCGGCCCCGTACTCGCCCAAGTCGTCCCCGTACAGCCCTGGCGCGTCGTCCGAGACGGCGTCCGACCCAGATGCGAACGTGCTTCTCGCGCCGCGCGGACCGCCCGCTCCGGGCCTGCGCACGTGCATGCAGTCGTCCACGCGGTGGTTCCAGCTGGCCATGTTCTTCGCGTTCGTGCTGGCGCTGATCCTGGGCATGGCGAGCGAGTACGACAACCTGTCGCCGGGGCTCATCTGGGGCGCCGTGCTGTCCGTCTTCTCCATCTTCTTCGTCATCCTGTCGTACGCGAGCGTGCCGAGCTACCGGCAGCACCCGAACCCGCTCGTCTTCTGGCGCACTATCGCCGACGCCTTCTTCGTGCTGCAGCTGCTGGCGCAGCAGTTCGTGCGCTGCCTCTTCTACGACTGCGCCGCGCTCTGCAGCGACGCGAGCCTGCAGTGCGGCTGCTCGGCGCGGCGCGGCGCCGGCCCGGCCTGCGACGTCTTCGCCGGGCTGTTCGAGTTCTCGCTCATCGCGGCCGAGTGCTGGTTCTTCTGCATGACGGCCAACCTGCTCATGAGCCTGACGAACCCGTTCACGGACTTCAAGCGCAACACGCGGCTCTTCCACGCCTTCTCCTGGGGCGTCGGGCTCGTGCTGGGCCTGCTGCTCATGAACGCGGACGACTGGGCCGGCTACTCGGACCTGGGCGTCTGCTGGACCAACGCGCTCAAGAACCTCGAGCCGGACGACATGGCGGCCTGCCCCGGCGGCTCGAGCGTCATCTCCAACTTCTCGGAGGACTACAAGGCCGTCAACGCCAACGTCATCAGCTGGCTCTTCTTCTACGTCTGGATGGGGCTCTTCATCCTCTTCGGCATCGTCGTCTGGATCTGGGCCTGGAAGCGCCTGAGCGAGGGCATGCCCGAGACGTACGCCGTGCGCGTGCAGTCCATCAACCGCGCGCGCTTCAACGTCTTCGCCGTCACCTTTTACTGGATCATCGTCGGCGTCGTCTACGTCAAGTTCCTGAGCCGCGACCGGGCCAAGAAGGACGTGTCGGCCGAGCTGCTCAACTTCCTGCTCGCCGGCAAGGGCTACCTGGACCTCGTCATCTGGTTCGCGCTCAACGACTTCCACGTCGCGCACTTCACGCACTGCCTCGGCGGCAGCAGCGTCGACGTCGACGTCGACCTCAACCCGCAGGTGAACGCCGCGCTGCGCCGAGAAGTGCTCTTCTACACCACCTCGGGCATCATCCAGGCCGTGCAAGCGGCTGAGCGGCTGCCGGCCTCGCAGCGCATCCAGCACCTGGCGCTGCTGCCACAGACCAAGGGCGGGAGCGGACCCGTCACGGCCGTGCCGATCGTCAACAACAGTGTCAATGCGTACGCGGCGTACCCTCGGCAGAACTCGGACGAGCCCGGCGCGTTCGACGAGAACCTGCGCGTGTCCAAGCACTCGGAGCGCACCAAGACGTTCCACGACTACGAGCCACACGCGTTCAAGAAGATCCGCGAGCGCTTCGGCGTGCACAACGACATGTACCTGCAGTCGCTGTCGGCGACGGCCAAGGAGCGGCTGAGCGAGGGCGCCAGCGGCGCCTTCATGTTCTTCTCGGCCGACGGCGCGCTCATCGTCAAGAGCACGAGCAAGGAGGAGTGCTCGTTCCTGCGCAGCATCGCGCAGGAGTACGCCGAGTACCTGTGCTCGAACCCGAACTCGCTGCTCACGCGCTTCTACGGGTGCCACTGCCTCGAGCTGTACGGCAAGCAGTTCTCGTTCATCGTCATGGCCAACCTGTTCGACACGGAGCAGGTCATCCACTCGCGCTTCGACATCAAGGGCTCGTGGGTCAACCGGCACGGCGACCTGCCCAAGCGCGGCAAGAAGGTCACGTGCCGCCACTGCAACCGCAAGTACGTCTACCAGAGCTCGGGCGCCGACAACACGCACTGCACCATGCGTCTGGGCGGCCACGAGCCCAACGTCGTGCTCAAGGACTCGGACCTGACGCAGAAGCTCAAGCTCGACCGCGATGTGGCCATCGACCTGTACCGACAGCTGTGCGCCGACAGCGACTTGCTCTGCTCGTTCGGCATCATGGACTACTCGCTGCTCATGGGCATCCACGAGGTCGAGTACGTCGTGGACGAGGGCGACGACGAGGACGAAGGCATAGACGGCAAGATCCCCGTGTCCCCGGCGCACGGGCTGCCGACCGAGCCGCTGAGCAACCCGCGGTCGTCGGTCTACAACCCGTTCACGGAGAAGTCGATGATGGACCCGAGGAGCGCGGCGGGTCCGCTGTCCAAGAGCGGCGGGCCCCCGCCGGTGCTGCCGCCGTCGTCGTCCAAGTCGAGGCACCACGCGAGCGTGTCGTCGTCCAACATGGGCAATGGTATCGGCGACACGGGCCGCAGCCGCAAGGTGTCGCGGCAGATGGAGGGCTTCCGGAACGCGCGCACCGAGAGCAACACGTCCGTGTCGTCGTCCGGCCGGCGGCTGCCAAGGTCCGGCATGCGCATGGCCAACACGGTCGTGGGGCCGGCGTACTACCACCTGGGCGTGATCGACATTCTGCAGACGTGGACGCTGCAGAAGCGGCTCGAGCGCTTCTTCAAGATCGCCTTCAAGGGCGTGGACGGCGACGGACTGTCGGCCATCGCTCCCAGGCTGTACAAGAAGCGCTTCCAGCTCAAGATGGCCGACATCCTGGGCGTCGAGGAGCTCGCGGGCCTCGAGGGCCTCGAGCTGTTCACGCAGCAGCACTCGCACATGGACGTCGAGACGGACCGCACGTCGCACGCCAACATCCAGTCGATCCGCTCGCTGCCGTCGTCCGAGCTCGTCGGGCTGTCGATCATCGGCTCGCACTACGCAGGCAGCCGCTCGTCCTCCAGCGGCTTGAGGCAGCGCGGGCTCGAGAACTCGCAGTCCGTCGGCCAGGACACGGACGAGTACTCTGGCATCGACTACCATTTATAAAGCAACAGCGAGCAGAGTTGTGGCCCAGTCCACCAAGGCGACAAGTGAGAGAGAGAGAGAGGACAGAGAGCAGAGCAGTTTGCGGACCGAGTCATCCCGGTCGCACTGCCAAGGTTTTGCAGTCAATGTTTGCATCCGACGGCTATGTTTATCGTCTAGAGGGAGGGGTATCATTAGCTTGTTGGTGCTCGCAGCAGTCAGCCAACCAGCCGAGGTGACCTGAACTACCAGCGAGACACCATGCCGGGCCAAGTGGCTCCGCTCCCGGCCTCACTGGCTCGCCCGGCGCTCTCATCCAGCGCCTCCACCTCGTCCAAGTCTCAAAGACGGCGGTCGCACGCTGTACTCGCGTACGCGCTCGGCTTCTCGCAGGCCTTCGGGCGTCTCGGGCTCCCGCTGCTGGCCGTCGTGCTCGTGTGCGCCTCGTGGACGGCATGGCTCGTGCTGCTCACGCTCGCGCCGAACGAGACGGCCAACGCGCTCATGGGCACCGGAAGCCTGGACAACGGCCAGTTCTGGCTCATCGTGGACGCGGACCGCGACGTCAAGTACTCGGCTTTGGCCGGACTGGCCGCCACCGGCGGGTACTACGCCTACATCGTGCTCAAGATGGTCGTCTGGCGGCGAGAGACGGAGAGTTGGCTGGCAAGAGCTGAGCAGAAGCTGATGCAATGGCAGCGACGACGCCCAAGACCACGGTATACTAGCCAGCAGCACCAGCACCCATTGGAAGAGAGTCTGGTCCACTGGAGTCGCAGGGCGGCGACCTTCTGGCACGAGCTCACCGGGATCACTGGACACTACCGCAAGCTCTAGGTAGGCTCCATCAGCTCCTGTGCTGTCGACTGGCTGCACTTACTCACCATGCTGCTTGCTTTGTACGATGCCTCCACCTCAAGAACGCCGTGCTGAAAGTGGTCGACCTGGCGATCCAGTCTGTCCAGCTGCTTGAGATCCTCGAGGCGGGCTTCCCGACCGCCATGGTGCGCGCCTACGCCGTTTCCTGGCCGCCAACTCGCTCTCGTGCGCCGTCTTCATCTGGCTGGCGAGCCACTCGGCCATGTCCGAGATCCTCATCGACGCCATGTAAGTACCGCGTCGGCCTCTAGCCGCGGCCGACAACTCTAAAGCCTCACCACTTGCTCCTCGCTCAGCTTTGACCTCATTGCGGCGGTCGGCTACCCGATCGCGGTGCTCGCCTACAGCTACACGACCTTCGACTTCGACGACGCGGCCTTCCAAGTCACCGTCGACGTGCCCCCCACCGGCAGCTTCGAGCTGTTGGCCCGCGCGGCCGCCGACCCCGCCGAGATCGCCTTCTTCCTCGCGTGCTTCGACTCGCTGCGCTTCCTGTCGCTAGGCAACCTCGCGCTGCGGCTCTGCATGAATCTGTCCTTCTGCAACCGCCTCCGTGCAGTCGTCGCTTCTCTCTTGAGCCAACGACTGCGAGCGCGAGTCAAACACAGCGCCGTGACCTGTTCTAACCCCCCAGGACTCGGTCAATCGACTGCAGCGTCGACAGTAGTCGCTCCGCTACCGCAACGACCGGTTCCGAGGCTGACAGCCGCGCTCTTTCTCGCGTATGCTGCTGGTGTGCTCGCATTCAGCGAGACGGCAATGACCCACTCGCTCTCGGCCTGCACAGGCTACCCGCAGTGCGTCGTGTTCGCGCACCGCCTGCAGCCGAACGGGCCGGCGTCGTGCCCGTGCCTCACGCTCATCGACGCCGACCAGTACCCGCGGACGTACGACGAGTGGATGCACCCGATCGACGACACTGAGGTAGTGGAGGAACTCGCAAGAAGCGGAGACCTGCGCGTGCTGCAGATCATCAACCGCGGGCTCCCGCGATGGCCCGACTCGCTCCGCAGATGTCGACAGCTCCACTACATGTATGTGCTTGGACCTGAGGGGCTGAACTGGTATGGTGGCCAACTGGTGTGCCGTGGAGCAGCTCGCTGATCTACACTGGGCTAGAGGAGATCCCGTCGTGGGCGAGAGAGCTCCGGATGCTCGAGTACCTGTGCGTATCACCCTCATTGTTCGCTGCTTCGAGTGATCACTGACCGCTGACTGTCTATGACACTGACGGACAGCCACATCGAGGGCAAGGAGCTGTTCCCGAATCTGCAGCACATTGACTCGGATCTGTTCACCGACATGCCGCACCTGACGTTCCTACACCTGGCTGTCCACGACCAACTGCGCGTCTTGCCGCCTCTCACCGGCGTCCCCAACTTGCGCAGCGTCGTGTTCGCGCACATGTTCTCTCTCGAGAAAGCTCCTTCTCTCGAGCACGTGCCGTTGCTCCAGCGCCTCGAGTTCCATTACGTCCCCGTGCTCAAGGCCCTCCCCGACCTCACGCCGCTGCGCCACCTCGTCCACTTGACTGTGTTCCGGCGCAGTCAACTGTGCTGCAACGGGTTCCTGGGGGACTGCGACCTCAAGGCACTGGCATGCACCGCCGACACCGCGCGTGGCTTCCCAGCAGCGACTTGCCAAGGCCCAGAGGACCCTCAGCCCTCAGGAGAGACACTGGCACTCGTCAGAGAGTTCTCGTTCAGCGTCTGCCAGCCCAGCAAGTTCGACCTGGCGCATGCAGTGGAAGCGCTAGCGTTCGACACCATCACGCCGTGCGGCGGCGTACTGTTCAGGCGGTGCGAGTCTCCTTGGCTCTCTGCTGAAGGCGAACGCGCCACTGGGATCTGCTACAACAACCGGATGCAGGTGCTGTCCTGCGTCACAAACCCCGACTTGATCCGCCTCCGAGAGGCGCAGATCGCGCGTGGCGTCGGCTTGCCGTGTGACGACATCGAAGAGGCTTGGCTAGGCTGTGGAGGAACCGCCAGTAGCTAGAGTGTGACGCTGCTAACAGTCAAGTCGACGGCAGTCAGATGCCACAGCCTAGCCAGCCTTCGTGTATCCGATCACACAGAAGTCCGGCGCCTCTAGCGATTTGCAGTCGACGGATCTCAACCTTGTTCTCGTCCGTCGAGCATCCGATGCCCTGCAGT
>JAADXY010000589.1:0-18397 GCA_023338065.1 Phytopythium montanum
CGATTCACGATCTCTATAATTCTTTTTTCAAAGTCGAAGAACATCTGTGCTCGTGTGTGAGACCACGGAAAACGATTTTATTTATTATTCTGAGTATAAATCGGCAAATACCGACACTGATGTAAAGCTGACAATCTCCACTTTAACCTGTTCGCAAACAACATCAGTTTCTATACTCTCCATTTTCAAGTAAACTAGCATATGAATTGGGTTATCAAATACACACACCGCAAACCACTGTACATCCTCCGGGAGACGCAATCTACCGCATTTCATGATGATGCTCTTCTTTGTAGACTGAACACGTATTTATTTGAGTGAAATGATGAAAATACCGAATAAGAGATATCATAACGCACGGAGAATTCATAAAGCATACCTTGCATTGTCCAATCAGAGCGCAGCATTTTCGAGGACACATCAACAGCTATCTTAAAGCACTCTACGAAACTTACCTGAAGCACAATTTATATTTCACTTAAACAATGTAAGACACTCTTTCTTTCAGTCTTATTTATTCTGTCTGGCATAGAACAAGAACCTCTGGCGCGCCAAACATAGCGACAGAATCACATTTATGAGCGTGCAAAGGTTGACGCTAAAGGCAAACTTGCATGATTGAGCCACCGCGATAGCATAAAAATCGCTGCGCGTTACATAACCAAAGTCAAACAAGTTTGCCCAGCTCTCATGTGCTGGCACTCTCAAGATGTCCTTCAAAATATTCACACTTGAATAATCTATTGAATTGTAAGCTACATTTTTGCGGGAAGATTCCAACGCATTTGCACTTTCCCGTTTCACCGTGCGAATCCAGGATTCTCTTGCAGGAGCTGTGTGCGTAATGATATATCTTATTCGGTAAAGGTTAAACCTGAGGCAACCATCATTTTCCTACATACAATAATCGTAAAATAATTTGACGAACTAGTCAATGCATTGATTCATGATCCAAACACTATTTCTTTCAATATCAAAGAATATCTACGTTCGAGTGTGAGACCACGGGATGCGATTTTTTTCTATTTAATCTGTGTAAGAATCGGCTAAAACTAACACTGATGGAGAGCTGGCAATCTGCACTTTAATTTAGTATGCCAGTTGCCCCGATATTCAAATTTCCTGCCAGCCGCCAGAGAAGAAAGTCTGAAAAGTATTTGAAAGTCGTTTGATGGGAACTGTAGTTAAAATGGGCGTGGAATCATGCTTTTTCTGACTTTTGGTTATTTTGGTGGCAACTATATAATATTGAAAACCGTTTGACAATTATATATTTCCAATTTTTTTGTCAAGCTGCGGATGCTTGGATCTGATCAATTTTAACCGATGTGGGCCAAAACGAAGTTTCGATTGGCTGATATTGGACTTGTATTTGGGCCAATACGGAGAACATTTGCTTGCATGGTTTTAGCCAGTAAAATGGCTCGGCAAGATTTTAGACGAATAGGAATCGAGAATGTGCGGATGACTGTTTTTTTCGAAGCTGTAGCCATCTTGGAAAAACACTTGCTTTCAGTGAAAGAAAGCAGCCCGACCCACTCCTCCGTGAATCTCGGCCATCGTTTTGCGCGTGCGAAGATGGCGGCAAAACAGCGTGGGGCGGCTAGCCTAGGCCCAGGCACCAGTCCGTCAAGAGCGAGCGACTGCGCGACAGTCCTCGCTCGGCATGGAGAGAAAAAGAGCGAGCAGCGGGCGTGTGATGCCGCTTTTCCAGGCGGCGGAGGGGATGAGGATTCCTCGGAAGCCACCACCATCAAGTCTGGGTCCGAGCGGTTGCAAGCCGGCTATGAAGCCAGCACGAGCGAAAGTTTATTTGATTAAGCGGAATTGTTTGTCGTTTCATTTACTCTAGTAAAGTATGGTACATGCTGTCTGGTAATGGGCGAATAGCAAATGCTCTGATGAAGTTTAGGCTTTGATTGATCAGGGGTAGGGATCCGACTTTTGGTCGCCAACTGTCCGGGATTCGCCATGGGGGCAACCCCAGAAGAGGCGCCAGCATGCATCCGCTGCTCGGCGGCTGTCGTTTTCCTCCCCGCCCGCTGCTGCTGGTGACGAGAGGCAGGTGAACCGCAAGCCAAGCAAGCAAAGCAGGCGGAAACATGGTGGGCGTCAATTGCGAAGTGCGCGTGCATATGAATCGCTCGTCCTCATTCGAGTGGCTGACAGCCCGGTGTCGGTTTTCACTTGGTATTTGTAAGCAACTGTCGCACGTCCGGGAACTCGTGTACCCTACCCCTCGGCCTCGTCCTTTCGATACTGTACGGTGCACATTTCCCCTCTTGCTCTCACTATCCCCCCTGTTCGAATCCGTGCGGGACGCAGAAACCTCCTGGAACGCAGGCAAAAAATGTGCCGACAATCCGTCCTTCACTTGATCAAAGTATGCCTCGCCACATTTCCGTGACGGCCCCTTTGTCGTCCCTGATGCGGCCAGGAAGGAACGCCACCGCCTCCACATGCGCACATGCTGCTGCCTTGCCCTACTTATAGACGCTGCCGGAAAAGGAGGGCCGCGCATGCCATGTGAAGGCTGGCCGCACCGCCCGCCCCCTCTCCGACGAGAAAAAGAAACGGGCGACAAGCAACCAAACCCCGACCCCACGCCACCCACCCGCTCGTCCCTCCCGGTCGCAGCGGCTTCAACACGTTGGCCGAGGCCTTTCGTCCACTCCACTCCCCCAACGGCCAGACAGACCGACCACGACCTGCAGAGCGACGACCTGCGGACCGACCACCGACTGGCGCTCGCCACTAGCCAACGTGCGCTGGACCGACGCCAGTGGACGGACCCCAAGGACGCCATGGACTTGCGGCAGCTCGCGGCAGCGCCCAACCCGCTGCGCGGGCCCAGCGCGTTCGCGGACGACCCCATGCTCGCCCCCAGTGCCCAGCGCTTCACCTGTACGTCACGCCGTCCCAATGCCCTGGCTTGCAGTCCGCACCCATACTGACAATGTAACCCGTCGGCGGCAGACCTGTTCAATCTGGCGCACCAGCAGTACTCGCTCGGCTACTACCAGGAGGCGCTGCGCCTGTGCGAGCAGCTGTACGAGTCGGACGCGTTCCGCACGGACAACCTGCTACTTCTCGGCGCGCTCCACTTCCAGCTCGGCAACCTGTCCGAGTCCATATTTTACAACCAGCAGTGTCTACGTGTGGACCCGGACTTGGCCGAAGCGTACGGCAACTTGGGCAACGCGCTGAAGGAGCTGGGCGACGTCCAAGGCGCGGTCCAGTTCTACCTGCGCGCCATCGCACTCCGCCCCCGCTTTAGCGACGCGTACAACAACCTCGCGACCTCCTACATGCAGCTCGGGCAGACCCGCGAAGCCGTCGAGACGTACAAGCTCGCGCTCGTGCTGGACCCGACGCTCGTGGACGCGCACAGCAACCTGGGGAACCTCCTCAAGGTCCAGGGCCGGCTGGAAGACGCGCGCGAGTGCTACGAGCACGCGATCAGGGTCAAGCCGACCTTCGCCGTCGCCTGGAGCAACTTGGCCGGCGTATTGAAGGACCTGGGGCAGCTGGACGCGGCGATCGAGCACTACGAGAAGGCGATCACGCTCGCCCCAGGCTTTGCTGACGCCCACAGTAACCTCGGCAACGCTCTCAAGGAGGCTGGACGCGTCCAAGAAGCGGTCGCGGCGTACCAGCGAGCGATACAACTGCGTCCAGACCTGGCGGTGGCTCATGGCAACTTAGCCAGCGCCTACTACGACGCTGGAGACCTGCCACGAGCGGTCCAGACGTTCCGACACGCGATCCAGCTCGAGCCAAACTTCCCGGACGCGTACAACAACTTGGGGAATGCATTGCGGGAGCTGGGGCACGTGGAGCAAGCCATCGCGTGCTACAAGTCGGCGCTGCAGCTCAAGCCGGACCACCCGCACGCGTACAACAACTTGGGCAACGCGCTGAAGGACAAGGGGATGGTCAAGGAAGCCATCCACTGCTACACGACGGCGGCTCGGCTGCTGCCACGGTTCGCGGCGGCGCACAGCAACATTGGCAGCGTGCTGAAGGAGCAGGGCAAGCTGGACCAGGCGCTGGCGCACTACCAGGAGGCGATCTCGATCGATCCAGGGTTCGCCGACGCCTACAGCAACATGGGCAACGTGTTCAAGGACCTGGGGCGTCTGGACGAAGCGATCTCGTGCTACTCGACGGCCATCCGACTCAAGCCGGGCTTCCCGGACGCGTATTCCAACCTGGCAAGCGCCTATAAGGACGGCGGGCGGCTGGACGACGCGATCGCGTGCTACCGCAAGGCGCTGGCGCTGCGGCCCAACTTTCCCGACGCGTTCGCCAACTACTTCCACGCGATGGTGTTCATCTGCGACTGGCGGTCGAGGGACCAGGACTTGGAGACGCTCGAGCGATTCATGGACGCGCAGCTGGCGGTGGACAAGGCGCTGCCGAGTGTCCAGCCCTTCCACGCGCTTGTGTACCCCATGCCGATGCAGCGGTTCTTGGATATATCCAGAAGATATGCGGAGCGAGCGGCGCTCAACGTGAGTCTGGTGGACTCGCCAGCGCTCCAGACGCTCCAGAGACGGTATGTGTACCGGAGCAAGGCGTCGACCGAGAGATTGCGGGTCGGCTACGTGTCTTCGGACCTGGGGAACCACCCACTGGCGCACCTGATGCAGAGCGTCTTCGGCATGCACGACGCGTCCAAGTTCGAGGTCTTCTGCTACGCCACGACGCCGGACGACGGCTCGGTCTGGCGGCAGCGGATATCCAGAGAAGTGGAGCATTTCCAGGAGATCTCGGCGCTGTCGAACGCGGACGCGGCGAGGCGGATCCACGCGGACGGCATCCACGTGCTCATCAACTTGAATGGGTACACGAAGGGGGCTCGGAACGAGATCTTTGCGCTTCGCCCAGCGCCAGTGCAGATGAGCTACATGGGCTTCTGTGGGACGCTGGGTGCGGATTATATCCAGTACATGGTGGGCGACGCGACGGTGGTGCCTCCCGGGCACCGGCGGTTCTTCTCGGAGAAGGTGATCAACATGCCGCACTCGTACTTCGTGAACGACCACAAGCAGTCGGCGAGGGATGTCCTGGACACGGACAAGTGCCCTACACGGGCAGACTATGGCGTCCCGGACGACGCGTTCGTCTTCTGCAACTTCAACCAGGTGTACAAGCTGGACCCGCAGACGTTCGACGTGTGGATGAACATCCTCAAGCGCGTGCCGCACGCCGTGCTCTGGCTGCTGCGCTTCCCGCCGCTGGCCGAGCGCAACATCCGCGCGGAAGCCAAGGCTCGAGGTGTGGGGGCCAATCGCCTGGTGTTCACGGACGTGGCGCCTAAAGACGAGCACCTCAAGCGCGGATACCTGGCCGACCTGTTCCTGGACACGCCAGAGTGCAACGCGCATACTACCGGCTGTGATATCCTCTGGGGAGGGACGCCGATGCTCACGATGCCCAAGGACCGCATGGCTTCCCGCGTGGCGTCGAGTCTGCTGCGAGCCGCTGGACTGGACGAGATGATCGTCGAGACGCTGGACGAGTACGAGGAGCTGGCGGTGGCGCTCGCGACCGACTTGGACAGACTATACCTGCTGCGCCGACGGCTGGAGGAAGGGAGACTGTCGTGTCCGCTGTTCGACACGCAGCGCTGGGTCAAGAACCTCGAGACGGGCCTGGTCATGGCCTGGGACCGACACGAGGCGGGACTTGCGCCGGACCACATTGATGTTCCAGACGTCCAGGAGTTGGTGAAGACTACCGGACCGTTGGTGAGCAGCGGAATGCCAGTCAGCGCGCTGCTGAGCGGCGCCAAGCGGCCGTGAGGAGGGTGACAGGGGGGAAGAGGGGCGTGGCAGCTAATTTATATCGCCGAGAAGGCAATACACACGCGTTTGGACGACGTGATGCCTTGTGTGTGTGGTCTATTGACGACTCGATGCTGATGAAGCGCGGGCGGTGGTAGACAACCTGCTGCGATGTACGGAGTGACCCCCAGGGCCCGAGGCCCGAGGCTTGAGGCTACTCGCGTTGGGTGAAGACGAGCACGGCCATGCCGCCGACGAGCACGTACTTGAGCAGCGGGTAGTCGTTCAGCAGGATCGTCAGCATCCCCGCGTACGGCACCGACCTGGTCAGACATACAAACAAGTCAAGTCAGCCAGCCAACAAGGCATCCGACCTCTCCAGAACACCCACAACACGGAGCAACTCACGCTCTCGCAATGCCGACAATGTCCTCCCGCTCCAGCCACGCCTGTCCGTGCGCATACAACCCCCTGTGGTCGGCGTTAGTATGAGTTTCAGTATGGTAAGCGTGGTGTTGAGCAAGATCACGGCCCACATACCGGTCGTCGACGTTGTTGTTGTCGCCCTTGGTCAGGTACACTTGATGCCCGTCGTCCGCTCGTTCGTGCAGCTCCAGCACTCGGTGGACGATGGGGATGTCGCGGCCGCGGACCTTGTAGACGACGATGTCCCCGATGTCCAGGCTCGGCTTGGTGTTGTCCAGGTACAGGATGTCCCCGCGCTGGAAGGCGGGCTCCATGCTCCCGCTCAGTACGACCACGACGGGCGACTCGCTCTGAGTATACACCATGAGCGCCTTCCAGACCATGAGCGCCGTGAGCACCACCATGGCCAAGTTGAGCGCCTGGTGCGCCAGCTGCCGCTTGTTGCGCCACAGCCGCTTGACTTCCTCCACTTGCTGCGTCACCATCTCCATGCTGACGAGATCTCCTGGATCTTCTGCGGCTGCTGGTGGAGTTGGCGGGGGAGCGCTAGGGACGTCGTGAAGCGAGCCGACACCTCGCGACGACCTGCTGCGGTCGCTCTGGCTTGGATAATGGACGACGTGGCAAGTCCAGGACGGAAACGAGTACCGTTAGTTGTCTATCAATCAATATTCAGAGCATACGCAAATCAATTAATTTAGAGAATATAGTTTATCAAACAGGACGCAAGCAGCTATTTATAAATTTTACGAGTCATGACACTAAATTTGAGCTAGGAAGCTTTCTTAGTGCAGTTTCTAACTTAGGTGAGTGAAGTCAACGATGGGAGGAAAAATGGAGCGCGCCACCGCCATCACTAACGCTCTCTCTCTTGCTCTCCTCTTTTGCTCTGCATACGTCCTTGCAGTCCACGCCGAGGCCGAGGCGCTGCTCCCCGCCTTCGTCCGCCTGCGGCCGCAGCTTTATGGCCTCGCCGACGGCCGCGAGCAGCCCCGCGTCCTCCTCCGCACAGTCGTCTCCGGCGCGGTCGGCTCCCAAGAAGCAGCGCGTCGAGATGACGGCCGAGGCTTCCACCGCCACTACAGACGCTTCGCCGGCCCTCCAGCCCGTCGCGACCTCCTCCGAGCCGCGTATACGCCGTATACGCGGCGACCGCGCGCACTGGGACGTACTACGGATGCTATCAGGCCGCACTGCCTTCCCAAGTGAGACTTCACCCGTGGCATTGGGCGAGTTCGACGCGTCGGCAGCCCATGAGACGCTCGAGTTCTTGCGAAAGGAGTGCCAGCTGCTGATTATTGGCGCCGGAGGCCTCGGCTGCGAGCTGCTCAAGGACGCGGTGCTCTCGGGCTTTGGACGCGTCCACATCGTCGACATGGACACGATCGACGTGTCCAACCTGAACCGGCAGTTCCTCTTCCGCGAGTCGGACGTCGGCAGTCCGAAAGCCGAGGTCGCTGCTCGCTTTGTCCGCGAACGCCTCGCTTCCAGTGTCAAGGACGGCCAGAGCGACAGCGACAGCGACAGCGACAGCTTCCAGGTGGAGATTACGGCGCACCACAAGCGCGTGCAGGACCTGGACCTGGACTTCTACCGCCAGTTCCACGTCATTCTGTCCGGCCTGGACAACATTGAGGCGCGTCGGTACGTCAACTCGCTGGTCGTCTCGCTCGCCGAGCTGGACGCGGACGGACAAGTGGACCCGACGACGATCATCCCGTTGATCGACGGCGGGACGGAGGGGCTGCGCGGCCAGGCGCGCGTGATCATCCCGCGCGTGACGAGCTGCTTCGAGTGCTCGCTCGAGACGTTCCCGCCGCAGAAGAACTTCCCCATGTGCACGATCGCCGAGACGCCTCGGCAGCCGGCGCACTGCGTCGCCTACGCGCTGGTCGTCCAGTGGCCGCGCGCGTTCCCCGAGACGACGCTCGACAAGGACTCGCCGACGCACATGCAGTGGGTGTACCAGCAAGCGCTGGAGCGCGCGGAGCAGTTCGGCATCGCTGGCGTCACGTACTCACTGACCCAAGGGGTGGTGAAGAACATCATCCCGGCCGTGGCGTCCACGAACGCTGTGGTGGCCGCCATGTGCGTGAGCGAGGCCTGGAAGGCGCTGTCGTACTGCAGCCAGCTCATGAACAGCTACCACATGCACATGGGCGCCACGGGCTGCTACTCGCACACGTTCGAGTACCAGCGCAAGAGCGACTGCGTCGTCTGCTCCTCGCAGACCAAGACGCTGGACGTCGACGCGGCATGTACGACGCTGCAGGACGTGATGGACGAGCTGTGCGAGCCCGCGGGCCGCTTCCGCCTGCTGCGTCCGTCCATCAGCTCGAACGCCGCCAACTTGTTCATGCAGGGCCCGCCGGCGTTGCGGGCGGCGACGAGCGCCAACCTGGCGAGGAAGATGAGCGAGCTGGTGGCCGACGGGCAGAGCTTGACGGTTACGGACGCCGCGTTCGCCGGGGATCTCGCGCTCTCGCTCCAGATCTGCTACAAGAAGTGAGTACCACGAAGACCTCGAGGAGTCCGGAACGCCTGATGTGGTGGTCCAAGCCGGCTAAATGAACGCGCCTTTGACGATTCCTCTCGACCTTCTTCTTCTCTCCTCTTTCGCTTCGAAATCGGCGAGTTCCTATGGTAAACAGCAGTCCAGTGACCAGCAAGACGACGGCACTCACCTCGTTGCTCAGCCCTGGCCCCCTGCGCTCGGTCGAGCCGGCAGCGGGGTCGCTAACTCCGCGCCTTGGCTGTCGCGCCGCACCTTCTTGGCGTTGCGCCGATCTCCTCCGCCGACGGCCGGCGTCATGCTCACCCTGCGGTTGGTCGACGTCCGCGGTCCTTTGGCCATCGGCGTGGCCGGTCCGCCAGTCCTACCGGGCAGCAGCTTCTCGTACACCTTGGGGTTGATGGTGACGCTCTTGGTGGCGTCGTTCGTCTTGTAGATGCCCACGAGGCGGTCGGCCAGCTCGAACATGTTGTTGCGCAGCGAGATGATGACGAACTGCGCGTTGCGCGTGCGCTGCTTGATGTAGTTGCCCACGATCGACACGTTCTTGAAGTCGAGCGCCGCGTCGATCTCGTCCATCACGTACAGCGGCGTCGGCTTGTAGTGGTGCAGCGCGAACACGAGCGCGAGCGACGCCAGCGTCTTCTCGCCGCCCGACAGGTTCGAGATGTTCTTCCAGCTCTTCTTGGACGGCCGCACGCTGAACACGACGCCCTCGGAGAACGGGTCCAGTGAGTCCACGAGCTCGAGCTCGGCGTCGCCGCCCAACGTGATCATCTGGTACATCTCCTTGAGTTTGAGCGTGATGATGCGGAAGCCCGCCATGAACTCCTCCAGCCGCTTGCGCCGCAGCTCGTCGTACTCGAACCGCTTGGCATCGCGCGCCGCCGTCGCCTCCTCCAGCTCGGCCACGCGGCCCTTGTACTCCTCCACCTTGTGCTTGTACTCGGCCAGCGCTCCCATGTTGACGTTCGCCTTGAGCTCGTCGCGCTGCTGCTCCAGCACAGAGATCTCGTACTTCATCTCCTCCTTGTTGTAGCGTGCCAGCGTTTCGGCCGCGAGCATCGGCAGCGTGTCCGAGCGCAGGTCCATCTCCACTTCCTCTTCCTCGTCCTCGTCTTCCTCTTCGCCTTCCGCCATCTCCTCGTCGCTATCGCCCTCCTTCTTGGACTCGTCCTCTTCATCGCTCGCGTCCTCCTCCTTCTCGCCGTCCATGTCGACGTCTCCGTCCTCGTCAGCAGCCTTCCTACCCTTCTTCCTGCCCTTCTTGACCGCCTTGGTCTTCTTCTTGGCCTTCTTCACCGGCTTCTTCGTTCGAGCTTGACCGTCCTTTGTGCCACCCTCACCATCGTACAGCCCGGCGTTCTGCTTCTGCTCCTGCGTGTACGCCGAGTGGAGCGACGACAGCTTGGTCGTCCAGTACGTCTCCTTCTTGGCGTTCTCCTCCAGCATCTTGTCGCAGTCCTCCAGGTTGTTCTGCAGATCCACCTCGGCGCTGCGCATCGACTCGTACGCCTTCTTGAGCTTGCGGTACTTGGCCTCCTCCTTGCGCAGCACCTCCTCCTTGGCCGTCACCTCTTCCTGGATCGTCTCGCGGGTCTGCAGCACCTCGAGCGCCTGCTCCTCCATGGCCTTGAGCTCCTCTCGCGTCTCCTCAATGCGCTTGGCCGCCGCCTCAAGCTCCTCCTCGATCTTCTGGAGCGCCAGCTCGTTCTTGTCGGCGTTCTTCTGGCTGTTCTTGAAGTCGATGCGGATCTTGGTCATCTGCTTCGTCTTGTCGTCCATCTGCTTCGAGATCTTCTTGGCCACGTCCTGCTCCTTGCGCAGCTTGGCGCCGCCCACGTCCAGGATATCCTCCTTGAGCCGCACGAGCTTGGCCTCCATCTTGTCGACAATGTCCTTGACGTCCACGTACTCGCTCTCCTTGTCCAGCTTGGCCTTCTTGAGCTTGGCCACCTTGGTCTTGGCCTCGTCCGACAGCGTCGTCTGCTTCTCCAGCACGCTCCTACTCTTCACCAGGTCTTCAAGCCGCGTCTTGGTCGCGTTCAGGTTCAGCTCGATCCTCGGCAGGTCGTTCTCGAACTGGTCGATTGTGCGCTGCAGCTGGCCCACCTCCTTCTCCAGCGACTGCTTCGTGTCTCGGCAGCCGGCCAGCTCGTCCCGCAGCGTGGCTGCTTCTTGCTGCAGCGTCGAGATCTCCGCCTCACTAAGCCCAGGCGTGATGGAGCTGGACATGCCGCCTCTGCGAGCGCAGTTGCCTCCGCCAGACATGGCCCCTGACATCTCAACCAGCTGACCGTCCAGCGTCACGACGCGGTATTTGCACTGCTTGCCTTGGTACGCGATCGCCGACGCCTCGTCCAGGTCCTTGCTCACAAGCGTATCGCGCAGCGCGTAGTAGAACGCCGGCAGGAACTGTTTGTCGTTGACGCGCACCAGGTCGAACAAGCGCGGCGTCGGGTTCCCTGACGGCCCGGAGACGCGGCGGAACGGCTGTGACAGCTTCGACTCGAGGTACCGGAGTTGCTCCAGGATGAGGAACGTCGTGCGGCCCAGGTTGTTCTTGCGCAGGTAAGCGACGCACTCCTGCGCTCCAGACGTCGTCGCGACTACCAGGTGGTCAAGCGATCCACAGGCTGTAGAGATGGCCACGTCGAACTTGGCGTCGATGGCTCCCAGGTCGCCGAGCCGGCCGAAGAGACCGGCGTTCGCGAGCGGCTGGCCGGGCTTGGACGCGTCCAGCAGCGCGCGCAGCATGCGACTGCGCGTCGCCTGCGACTGGACGGCGCCGGACGCTTCCTCGGCCTTGGAGCGAGCCTCACGGAACTTGGCGGCGAGCTCCGTCTCGGACGTCTTGGCCTCCTCGAGCTCCTCCTGCGCCTCGACGATGCGGTTCTTCATCTTGACCAGCTGCGCGCGCTTCTGCGTCTGATCGTGCTTCAGGTCCTTCAAGCCCTGCTCGGATTCCTGGACGCCCTTCTTGTTGGCGTCCAGCGCCTTGAGCGCCTTGGTCCGCGGCTCCTCGATCAGCTGGATCTCCGTGTCGGTCGTGTCGATGACGGACCGGAGGCCGTTCATCTTGGTCTGGAACGGCTCCATGTCCTTCTGCAGCACCTCCATCTTGCTGCGCAGCTTCTCCGTCTCCTCCTTGTGTCCCTGGATGATCGCCTCGATGATCTGCTCCTGCTTCTTGAGCTTGGCCTGCAGCTTCTCGACTTCTTCTTCAAGCTCGGGCACGAGCTCGTCGTTCTCCTGCTGCTTCTGGCCGATCGACTTCTGTTTCTTGCGCTCCTTCTTCTTGCTCGCCTCCAGGTCCTTGAGCTGCTCTTTCGCGTACTTGAGCTCCTCGCGCAGCTTGACGTCCTGCTTCTCGAACTCGGCGTACGCGGCCTTGGCCTTCTCGAGCGAGCCCGCCACGTCCTCGTGCTCGCCCTTGACCTGCTGGTAGACGGCCTCGACGGCCTCGAGCTCCTTGCGGTTCGCCTCCATCTTGGCAAGCTCGGCCTCGTACTGCGCCTTGAGCTCGTCGCGCCGCGTCTGGCACAGCTCGCGGTTCTTGGACGCCTCCTGGATGTACAGCTGGTACAAGATGTTCGTCTTGGCATACACCTCCTTCTCCTTGCGCAGGAACTCGAGCGCTTCAGCTCGTGGACCTTCCAAGTGCGCCTTCTCCTTCTCCACCAGCTTGACGCGGTTCACCTTCTCGCCTCGCAGCTCGTTGAACTGCTCCACCTGCTCCCACGCGCGCTCCGTCGGCTCCACGTACACGTTGGAGCCTATAATGTCTTCAAGGTACTCGAGCAGTCCGTCGTCCGTCGACCCCTCGGGTGCCTTGCTCTTCATCATGGCGATCTGCTCCACCTCGCCCTGCAGGATTAAGAAACGGTTGTTGTCCAGGTCGATGCCCTTGCCCTGCAGTAGCTGGGTCACCTGCGTGAAGTTGGACGCCTTGCCGTCCACAAAGTACTTGCTCACGTTGCTCTTGGTGGCCGTGCGGGTCACACAAAACGCCGAGCCGGGAACCACCGTGTAGGCTTCGTCCGGGTCGATAGGGGCGGCTCCGTCCTTAGATATGGACATGTCCGTTGGGTCCAGGTCGATGATCTCCTGGAAAAAGACCGACACGGTGGCCATGTCCAGGTTCGGGAAGCCCGCGGACCGGTGCACGAGCTCCGAGACCTTCTTGAGCCGCAGCTTGGACGCGCGCTTGCCGAACACGAACAGCAGCGCGTCGATGACGTTCGACTTGCCGCTGCCGTTGGGCCCCACGACGGCGCTGAAGCACTTGTGGAACGGCCCGATCTCTACGAGCCCCGCGTACGACTTGAAGTTCTCCAGCTGCATCTTGGTGATCATGAGGCGCGGCGGTGCGGGAGTTGCGGGCGTCCCGGGCGTCGCGGGAGTCGCAGGAGGAGCGGGAGTGCCTGGCGTCTGGGCCATCGGAGACGCCGGCGCGTTGCTTGACGGCGTGCCGCTCTCATGCGCAGGCGACGCAGGTGGCGGTGACGCGGACAGATCCTCGACGTCCGACATGATGGCGGAGGTGGCAGTGGACAGCAGGGAAGCGGGGAAGCGGGGAAGCGAGCGGCCGGCACTTCCTCCTCGCCCTAGGTGTCGCCTGTCTTGCCAGCCTTGTTCCTCTGCCGATCGATGGGTTTTGGCGCGCTTCAGAGACAACAGCCAATCTGAATGACATTGAGATATTACTATAGATTTAATATAGGATACCAAATCTGCTTCTGAGTATAAATTGATTGCAATACCCATTGAATTTGAGTTCGGTTTCTATTATTACAGGTAAATTGCTTGAATGCGAGAAAGGAATTCGTCCGAAACGAAACCAGTATTCATTGCAAACGTCTGCTACCGTGCGCGCAGGAGGTATAGGTCCGCACGTCAGCGGATCAGACTCGATCGAGGAGCATGGCGGCAGCGGCTCCTTCGATCTTGGCGCCTTCCGCCGCAGCGCTCACGCCCTTCCGCGCCTCGCGGCTGCCGCTGGAGGCGCTGGGGCGCGTCTTTGCCTTCGCGTGGTCACTGGATGACGCGATCAGCGAGCGGCGGACGCGCGTAGTCGCCGCGGTACTAGCTTCTCGAGAGGTTGAGTGCGCTCCCGAGATCATGGACGCGGTCGCGCGCACTGGAGACCTCGAGACGCTGCGCGTGCTGCACGCCACCAGCGTCAGAGGCTGCACTCCACGCGCCATGGACGGCGCCGCGCGCATGGGCCACCTGAAAGTAGTGCAGTTCCTGCACTTCCGCCGTCAAGAGGGCTGCACTGCCACAGCTTTCGACGACGCCTTGGACTTCGGACACGAGCAGATCGCGCGCTTCCTGCTGCACAATGTCAAGGCCAAGTGGGGCCCATCGGCGGCCAAGTGGGCCGTCCAGAACCGCGACATGGAGACGATCCAGAGGCTGATCAAGCTGGACCCGAGTGTGCGGACAGGAGACGCAAAGGTGACCGCGTACCGCCTCCAGCAGCTCGACATGCTCCGGTTCCTATACGAAAACGGTACGGACCCGTGGCCATCACAGACGCTGGTCCTTGCCAGCGCCGCGGGCGACCTGGAGACGCTCCGCTATCTGGTCAAGCACGAGCGTGGCTTTGCTCGGAGTGCCATGGCAGAAGCTGTTGCTGCTGGCCATCTCGAGGTCGTCAAGCTCCTCCACCAGCACGTGAAGCTCCAGCATACGTCGAGCAGTACGGCCGTGTCCATCCTCGACGCGTGTCTTCTCGGCCGGCTCGAGATCCTCCAGTTTCTACACGAGAACGTCCCGGAGCTGACGTGCTCGACTGTCGCGATGGACTCAGCCGCTGCTCGCGGACACTTGGACATTGTCCACTTTCTCCACGAGCACCGGACGGAGGGCTGCACGACTCAGGCGATGGACTTGGCCGCTATGAACGGACACCTGGACGTCGTCCAGTTCCTGGACACGCACCGATCTGAGGGCTGCACGACCCAAGCGATGGACTCGGCCGCCACGTGGGGACACCTGGACACACTCCGCTACCTGCACGAGCACCGGAGCGAGGGCTGCACCGTCAAGGCGTTCAAAGAGGCCAGGCTCCGCGGGCATGTCCAGGTGTTAGCGTTCCTCCAAGCGAACGTGGCCGTGGACAGCGCGGATGCAGTTACAGCTCAGCTCGCAGCCTCGCACTTGCGCTAGACAGACGTGCGCGATGGAATCGGTGACTGCCTCGACTTGCAGCGTTGCCGTCCTCATGACGATCAAGACAGCAGTACTCATTGACTTGTTGTATTGGCTTTGGACCGCGCTATCCTCGCAGTTAGTTGGTGGACTAAGCCAATGCTCAATACACCTCTGCGAGAACCAGTGGAGCGCTCGAGTCGTCCGATGCGTCGCCGTCATCCGCAACCAGTTCAATCTCGATTGGTCCAGCAGTCAGCACCATGTCGTCGCCAGGAGCAAGCTCGCGCTGTGAAGACCCAGCGGACGTGGTCACCATGACGGAGCAGGCTCGGACCGCCACCACCACCGTCTCAGTCGGGAGCTCCAGCTTCACCTTCCCTTGTTGCTGGAGGCTCAAGCGGTACACGCGGCACTCTGGCGCATTGTGGAGCAGCTCGACGCCGTCACCCGCATGCAGTGGGAGGTCCGCGTTGGGGAGTAGCGCGTCCTTGTCGTGCAGTAGCTCGACCTCGACAATGAAGGCGGGCGTCTCGGCCGTCTGCACCACGTGGATGAGCTTGTCCAGCGTGTGGTCGCGGCAGAAGACGCTCCCGGCGTGGCTCACCAGCGCCTTGGGCTCCGAATTGGCCGCTTGCTCGATGCAGTCGAGCGGCGAGATGACGATGTAGACGCCGTACTTGACGTGCTGGTGCCACAAACAGCGCGAGTGCGCAGGGATCTGCGCGCACACGAGGCGCACGCTGTCGCTGATCCAGCGCTGGCGGTGCATCGGCTCGGCGTTCACCGGCACAAAGTTTTCGGACATGGTGCTTGAGGCGGTGGCTTGCGCGCTTGGTTGCTTGGGCAATCGCGGATTTGGAAGTGAGCAGCTCAGCACAGACGCCGGCTGCAGCCTTCGGACTGGCTGCCCTTGGGTGCCCTGGCGTCGTGGCCGCTCTAACACCAGCGACGAGGACCGAATGCGCCTGAGATGCTAGGCGCTGGCGGCTGCAATCACAGATGAAGCGTCATCTTGTGTGTCATCGTCATTATCTCAGGCAATTGTCTAACCCAATCACTCTAAAATTGAATATTGTGACTCAACTAGTATATAATTGTATATTGTGGAGTATGGGTTTGGAGGAACAAACACTTATAAATGCATGATTTGCTCTGTCTGATATATACTGTACATGACTTATTCTGGACAATGACTGTTTAGTTGTGAAGGTGATTGCGTGCGATGGAGTCAGTGACATTCACTCACGTGCACATGACTTGCTCATCACGCGCATGACGTGACCCGAGCGGCTCACGTCAACTGCGTCCACGTCCCTCCTCCTTCCCCAGTCGCTGTCTATATTCTGCTGTACTGGACCAAGGTTGGCACCACGGTTGCCTCTCTGTTGGGTGTCATTCTCCGACTTCACCCCAAGCCGTCACTACACGACTCCAAGCTCAAGGTGACTCCATGGCGGTCTCAGCCAGCCTGTGGCTCACGGCAGCAGTCGGCTTCACCGCCCTCTACCATTGCCCTGTATCGACCCTCGCCATCTTCACTGTCGTCTCGCTCGGCCTGTCCGTTGTAATCTGCGCGACGATCGCGCGCGCGATGGTCCGTTCACAGCTCGAGCTTCCACGAGCGACTCTCCGAGTGTTTACCGCCATCACCGCAGCGTTGGCGGCCATTGCCAAGCGCGGGTTCTCGCCCGTGATGCCCAACTGGTCGCTGTCGTTCGAAGTGCTGGCGAGTGTCATGCAGCTCGTCATGGGCGAGCACGGCGAGGTGGTGGCCCACGAGCACCCCGACATGATCCGCACGCTGTTCGAGAGCCTCGGCAAGTGGCAGCTGCCCTCAAGTTGCAGGAAGCACGGCACGATCTCCGACGTGGTCGAGTTCAACGGCCTTCAGCACTGGTGGCTACGTGACACAGTCCGAGCCGGCGAGCGTCTCGTGGTCGTCATCTTCCACGGCGGAGGCTACACTGTCGCGCATCCGCTACAAGACGTCGACTTGGGCAACAACATGCACTCGCAGCTGCAGAAGATCTTGAAGGACAAGTACAACCGCGAGGTGTCGGTGGACGTACTGCTCGCCAACTACCGCAAGAGTCCGGAACACCCGTACCCGACGCCGCTCGAAGACTGTGAAGCCGCGTACAAGTACGTGCTCAAGACGGAAGGCGTCAGTTCCAAGCAAGTGATCATCTCCGGAGACAGCGCGGGAGCCGAGATGGCCTTCTCCGTCTGCAAGCGACTCCGTGACGCTGGGCAAGCCGAGTTGATGCCAATCACTTCTGTACTATACTCGCCAGACTTGGACCTGGATGCGCGGGGCGATCCGTTTGGCGACGCTGTGCTGGACATGTACCTGCGCAACGTCACCGACCCAGACGAGCGCCGCATGATCTCGCCGATCAACTGCAGCCTGGCCAACCTGCCGCCAATGTACTTGCAGTTCGGCGAGCTCGAGTCGTACGTCGCGGACGGCAAGCGGCTAATGGCCAAGGCTGAGGCCGAGGGAGTCACCAATATGGAGATGGAGGTGCTCAAGTGCATGCCGCACGACTGCGTCATGTTCCCGACCGCCGTGCTGCCCTTCGCGGCCGAGGCCGTCCAGCGAGCGTGCGAGTTTGCGGCCAAGGTGGTTGCGAAGGCTTGAGCATTGCAGCTTCACTAGGAGTTTGTAGAGCGTAACCAATGGCACAGTTGGAAGCGAGTGCAGCTTGGCTGTGAATGGACAAGGTGTGACTGTGCTTTGGCCATGCTGGAGGCGCCAAGGCCTCCGCCTAGTTGACGATGCGAAGAGATCTGCTGCGGTTCCTGTGGCTTGTCCCGGACGCGTCCAAGCTTAGCTTGACCAGTCGGCAGCATTCTCTTTCGCGTGTGGATCGGATTGACCTGTTCCCGTGAGATGGTGACAGCCAATGTCTTCGCATCGGCTCGAGAGCTGTGTGGCTGTGAACCAAGCGTAATCGCCAAGTAATCGCCTTCAATGCCCTGGAAGCCGGCGCTCTGCCATCGTCTGGATGCTGGACATCCTACTTGCTCGGGCATCTTGAACGGCGACACAACTCAATCCGCCGCCTTCACCAACAGCTGAGAGTCAAGCGCCACTAACATGAATCTACTGACTCTCTGCTGCCTCTTAGTGATGGCCCAAACGGCTGCTTCGCCCGCTGCCAACGGATGTGACGACGCGACGCCATCGACACCTGCAGCAACTCCTGCTGCAACCTCCGCCGTCCCAACGTCGGCGCCGACCTCGACGGACACCACAGCAGCGCCGACGCCAACGCCGTACGAATCGTCACCTAGCACCTCCTCGTCAGTGGACAGTGCGGACGCCGCCTTCACTCGCATCTTCAACGAGTCCATGTTCCAGTCAATCTTCCCGGACGCCGTCGCGCTCTACGCCTTCCAGGGCCTCGTGGACGCCGCGAGCAGCCAGTACCCGAGCTTCGCCAACTCTGGCGACGACACGGCCGACAAGCGCGAGCTCGCCGCCTTCCTCGCGCAGACGGCGCACGAG